>ML818580.1:20383-93727 GCA_009831015.1 Picea engelmannii | reverse complement strand
CTCTCTAGCTACCTTACAGCATCCTCCATTTCCCATGTGGTCTCGTCTGGGCCAAAGTGTTTCCACTGCACCTTAACCTGTGCAATGGTTCGGTTTCTGAGTGGGGTTTCCTTCCTGTCTAGTATGCCTTGAGGTTCTAGTAGGAATTCTCCCTCTGGTTCCACCTATATCACAGACTAGTTAATTATATGATTAGAATCATGTACATATTTCTTCAACAATGAAACATGGAAAACATTATGTGCTTTTATTGTGGGAGGAAGTGCTAGCCTATAGGCTATAGGTCCCACTCTATCTAAAACTTCAAAGGGTCTACAATACCGAGGTGCCAAGTTTGCATAAACTCCCATATGCAGGGAACTCTTCCTGGGTCTAACTCTGAGATAGACATGGTCTCCCGTCTTTAATTCTCTGGGGTTCTCTTTCTGTCAGCGTAACTTTTATGTCTACTCTGAGCAATTTTCAGATTTTGCTTTATCTAAACCACTTGTTGTTCCATTTCCTTCAACATGTCGGGTCAAATTGTAATTATGTCCACGGGATTACTCCAGCCGACTGGAGTGTTGCACAACCTACCATAGAGGACTTCGAAAGGGCTCATATTTAGTGATTCCACTAGGGGCATATAATCTTCCCACTTTTTAGGTTGATGCATTACATGCATCCTTAGCATGTCTTATAAGTTTTTGTTCACTCTTTGTGTCTGTCCATCGGTTAGAGGATGATAAACTATGCTAAACAATAATTTGGTCTCCATACCAGCCATCAAGGATTTCCAAAAGTTTGAAGTAAATTTTGTGTCTCTGTTGTTATCACTCTAAGAAACTCTTTGGGGTTGTAGACCAAATATGTTTGGTAACTCGAGAATATGGTAGCTTAGGTATATTTGGGACAATGGTATAACTCAAACGCTGATGAAAGTAACCACTTATCATGTATCTGAATAAGTCAGTGCTTTTAGAGAACAATAATCAGACAACAGAGTTGAAAAAGGGGATGAAGAATACTAGTCCAGATAACCAAATACAACCATGTGCAGGGTCATACAAGACAGTAAGAAATTCTTTAATCCAATTTTATGATCTTAATAAGAATATGACAGTTCTTAAAAGCTAAACTAAACTGGAATAAAGTGCAGAATCATGAAATATATGAAAGAATCTGATATTGAAAACAAAAGAGGACTATGATTATATTATCAGAATAAGAAGTCAAGTACAATAGCTAGAAAATGTATCCCAGATTGAACCCCCCTGGTGTTCCAAATGTCTTTGGCTTTATAGCCTTACAATACAGTATTCAGATCCTGAAAGAGTGGATCAGAAATACTAAATATAGAAATTCAAAACTAGATTACAAAAGATAAGGAATGATCCACAAAATGAGGTCAATTCCACATCTCATGGTCTTCAGATGATGTAGAGTCCTTGTGCAGTGCAGAATAGCCTTCCAAGGTTGTTTGATGACTCTTGAAGGAGATAAGATTTGAATTTGTTGAGTTTGGAAAAAACTCTAATTCGTTGCCACAAAAATAGGTACCAAAACCAACTTGAATACCTCTTCTAACCCCTTTACATCAAAAGTGGATCTTAGATCTGACTCTATAATTCAACATCTATCCATTAAAAGATTTTTCGAGATATTTGGCTGAGTAAAACTTCGATCTGTGCAAAAATACTCTTTCTCTGGTGAGTGACAGGTTTCGGTGGTTAACACAGCTAGATTTTGGGTCATTAACCACTAAAAGCTCTGCTTTCGGTGGTTAATGAACAGTCATTTAGCTTTCACCAAAATTTCAAAATTGCAAAATTGAAATACCTTGCTGCTTCGATGAGTGTTCAAGGCCTCTTTGATGATGTTGCTCCTCCTCGTACAGAGCTGGAAAATTTAATTTGTTGTGTTGAAGACTGTGGTATATCCACCATTGTTGTAGCTAACTCGACTAGGGTTTCCAAACCTGTATGATCCTGAGCTGGAGGTTGGGATTCTTTTATCTTTAGCCTGATAAGTCTAAGCTACCTGTACAGCTTCATATTCTCTTTTATCAACACCCTGTTCCTGTCCTTGATTTTATCATGTTTTTCCTTGACATTTGGTTAATGTTATAAAGTTCTGCATTTCTTTCAGTCAACTCTGCATTTGTCTTTTTAATGACTGTTTCTAAAACTTCCATCTCATAGATATGTTTCAGAAGTTTATTGACTTTCTGAGTCTTGGATGCTTTAGGTTTGCTTGAAGAAGCTTTTGCTAATGGTTGACTGTGTTCACCTGGAGGAGTTGGTGAGGGCAAGTTGGGATAATCTTCTGCAACTTGCTCAGCTTGTTTGTCACCTTGTGTTTTCTTCTGACTCTTGCTCTGGATCTGAGTCATTGTATGGTAAGTTCAGAGGGTTATCTCCTCTAGTAAGATCCTCGATCTTCTCACCTTCTTCACCAAAATTTAATTTCCTTTTGGCTCTCTTTCGTTTGGCAGATGATGACTCTGTTGGCTCTTTTGGAGGTGAGATAGCCCTCCTCTTTCTTTGACTGCTCTTAGGGGTAAGGAACTTCTTTGTAGCAGACTTATTTCCCTTGTTATCCTGTTGAAGATTAGTTTGGAACTCATTCCAAAATAGGAAATGATTCTAGTCAACCTCTTCTTTCTTCAAGGATTCTTTAATTATGAGTGTGATTAACCCTTGGTGTGACAACCTGTTGGCTACTTTGGTAGGCTTCACCTTGACTTGTCTGGCCATATTTGCAAGTGTTTGTGAAGGTAGAAAGGTAGGTTAATGGGTGACCTGCCTATGAAGTGGTTCAATAATTTGAAGTGATAGAACATTACCCTATTGTACCTACCTTCATAGGTAATATATGCAAAAATGGCCTTCAACAGAGCCTGCCATTTTGGCTCAAGGAATGACATTGGTATGTTTTTCTTCCAGATGAGGGTCTTATGTTGAGGCTACAAATATGATCTAAATTCAATGTTTGTTAACACAATTGTCTTAAACCAGCAATCACCTGTTCTAGGGAGCCTAGTGATCTCTTTGATGGTTGCCTCATCTACCACAAATTCCTCCTTACCTATAACAACCCTCCTTCCATCATATGACAGGGAAAAAGCCTTTGAAAGTTGTTGATAGAAGTCTTCCAGCTTCTCACAATATGAGAAAACACCAAATAGTTTGAAGAATTCAGCCACTTCAGGGTGTGCCTCCAAATACCAAGTCCCATCTAGTTCAGACCTAAGAGTTGGTCCTACTTTCGGCATTTGATTGAATTAGTTGACCCGTTCCTGCAATTTAGCAAAACCCGCGAGCTAGGGGAGATAATACACTTAAATTTTGGAGGACACAGAGGATATATGTCGAATTGTGAGGCACAGAACAGGGGTGACTTAGAGTTGATTGAGATAAACCAAATCTTTTAACCGATTATAACCAAAAACGCAGGCTTGATTATAGCTGAGAACTCAAACATAATGCAACAGGGATAATTGGACTCGGGCTTGAGAGAATCCGAACTACCTGAAGACTCGGGTTGTTTTCAATAATTTGAACGACGGATGGAATAATGACCAACGATAAAGAACTCGACCTTCATATGAAAAAATGGCAATTGACTGCAGACTTGGGTTTGTTACTGAAATCATGGGATTCCATATAATAAACAAAACTTTAGACTTGATTGCTAAATCAATGGATTTGAAATCATAATTAAATGAAGAGTCATATTGAGCGTATCTTCTCGGGACTTGAAGTTATGAAAGGCTATATGAATCATCAAGACAGTTAGTCGAAGATCAACTCATAAATTTCCGTGTTATGTCGAGCTTTCGTTTGAAATGACAAGTGGTAGTTTGAAAGGACTAAAGAGCATCAAAACCCCGATCAGATGTAATGATACCACCTTACCTCACCAATTTCATCAATTTTCAGTGGTTATCACTTCATGATTGCGCCAGCTGACAGCTAGATCGTGCGAAAGCACGGGCTTTCTTTTTTCCACCTTGAAACATTTTCGGTAGTTAACCAGGCTTTATGTTTCCCTTTTGAAACACTGAAAGCCAAGGCTTTCGGTTGTTAATCAACGCTTCACAGGTTCGCCTAAACCACCAAAACCTGTAATTCTCCCTTTTGCTTAAGAAAATCAAATCTAATGTTTGTTCAAAGATTATTTACAAACAATAGGCTCTCTAACAAGCCTATACAAATTTAGAAATAAATATTTTGGAGTTCTCTCTATCACGTAAAAATGACAATTTTGATTGTGCTAGTTTAGGAGATAACAATTGGCTCCTACTCGGGGATGGAATCCTCCCAGTGAGGTTCCAAGAACAAGCAGACCTGTGCCTGTCCATTAACTGAAGAATTTTGCCACCAATCATTTACAATTTGTATTGTGTCAGTCCATTGGGCTATGGAGTCATCTGGCCTGAGCAACTTATCTTCGGACAACCTGTAGCCTACTGTGCTTATTCAACCAATAACTGAAAACAATCTAAGTGCTCATTTGAAGAGCTTATTCTTCTACCTATCCCTACTGCTAACCAAATCTAAAATTTGGCCAGGTAAACACAGATTTCCATAACAACCATTTGAGCAACTTCAAAATCGTAATGACTTTATCTCTATCACTGCTTAATTGATAATAACTGAAACATATAAGCGGTAATAAATAAGCTTTCAGAAAGTCATACTCACCCATGTAAATTGATGAATGAATGAAATCTAGAACTTTCATAGGGTCTGAAGTAAGTAATTCTATCAAATCGGCCACCGGGTCTCTAAAATCAAGACCAAAAGCATTTTGATTCATGAAGAATGACTGCCCTTCCAAGACCGGCTCTCTGTTTGTAGATAGATGTCTTCCTTGGAAGTCTTCTTGCTGTCCCAACTGAGAACCGAGATCCTGCTACTTGATTTCTTCACTGATATCAATATTGAATGTGGATTGTTCTTCCTTTGTCAAATGAAAATACAAACTCAACTGTTGATCAGAAACTTTCTGTTCCTCCTCATATCTGCTGAAATTTGCTTCGGACTGTAAATCAAAAAGCTGAGGGATGCCCTTAGAATCTGCTGCATATCCGTAACTATCATCTGCTAATGTGTCAATCTGATAATCATCTTTGGGGTTTTCAAAGGGGACAATCTCATCTTCAAGACAATCTAAGTTGGTAGATGCATTTGATACAATGTCAAAAGCATCAATGCTATGGTTATCCACCTGAAGATCACCAATATATTGGTTACAGTGATAGATGTCCCTTGTTGCAACATACTCTTCGAAGCTATCACTAAGCACATCATGTATACATTCATGATCATCTCTCTGTGTAGCTTAAGGAACCAGCTCTTTGAATTTATAACAATCGGACTTAAGGATGGTAAGAGAGCGTTCAGTTTCTTTATTATCCATTTGTAGTTCATGTTGATGGGAAAATACAACATCTTGAAGATCATTAAAGGGTTGTTGTATATTATGAGGGAGAGATCTTTCTATATTTACATATTCAATCTTACAATGTAATTCATATTCATCACAACAATTATCAAATGCAAACTCATTTGAAAAATACCTTTTGCAATGCTCAGTGAATGCTCTGTGAAAATCTTTCAATGATGAAATACTAGAAGGAGGTAAAGAAAAATACCACTGACGTGCATCACCATACAATGAAAACATGAACATCTTCATAAGAACATCTCCATGTTGTAGATCTAATATATCCATGCACTCATGAAACTTGAGGAGGTGTTCTGCAAGATTGTCTTCTTTGATCTCTTTGAAGATAGGCAAAAAATCTCCCCATTCCGACATATTAGGTACTGGATGTGGGAAACCAGGAACTGAAGAAAAATTGAGGGGTGCAAACCTCTGAACCAAAAGAGAAGAAAACGCTTTTGACATCTGAATGTTGTGGAGTCGCCATTGAATCCGTCCTTTATGGAGTCGCCAGATAGATGATTACAACCGAATATATGTCCAGACTTTGTCTATCATCAAAGCTAGATCTTGTCGTCTCCCAAGGAAGCTGAGCTTCAATCTCCTCTCCCCGGAAACGATGCCAATTTGTTATCACTCCAAGAAACTCTTTGGGGTTGTAGACCAAAGATGCTTGGTAACTCGAGAATATGGTAGCTTAGGTATATTTAGGACAACGAGATAACTCAAAAGTTGATGAAAGTAACCACTTATCATGTATCTGAATAAGACAGTGCTTTTAGAGAACAATAATCAGACAACAGAGTTGAAAAAGGGGATGAAGAATACTAGTCCAGATAACCAAATACAACCATCTGCAGGGTCATACAAGACAGTAAGAAATTCTTTAATCCAAGTTTATGAGCTTAATAAGAAGATGGCAGTTCTTAAAAGCTAAACTAAACTAGAATAAAGTGCAGAATCATGAAATATATCAAAGAATCTGATATTGAAAACAAAAGAGGGCTGTGATTCTATTATCATAACAAGAAGTCAAGTACAATAGCTAGAAAATGTCTCCCAGATTGAACCCCCCTGGTGTTCCAAATGTCTTTGGCTTTATCGCCTTACAATATAGTATTTAGATCCTGAAAGAGTGGATCAGAAATACTAAATATAGAAATTCAAAACTAGATTACAAAAGATAAGGAATGATCCATAAAAAGAGGTCAATTCCACATTTCATGGTCTTCAGATGATGTAGAGTCCTTGTGCAGTGCAGAATAGCCTTCCAAGGTTGTTTGATGACTCTTGAAGGAAATAAGATTTGAATTTGCTGAGTTTGGAAAAAACTCTAATTCGTTGCCACAAAAATAGGTACCAAAGCCAACTTGAATACCTTTTCTAACCCTTTTACATCAAAAGTGGATCTTAGATCTGACTCTATAATTCAACATCTATCCATTAAAAGAGTTTTCGAGAGATTTGGCTGAGTAAAACTTTGATCCGTGCAAAAATACTCTTTCTCTAGTGAGTGAAAGGTTTCGGTGGTTAACACAGCTAGATTTTGGGTCATTAACCACCGAAAGCTCTTCTTTCGGTGGTTAATAAATAGTTGTCTTGTTCGCCTAAACCACTGAAAGTTTAGCTTTCACCAAAATTTCAAAATTGCAAAATTGAAATACCTTATTGCTTCGATGAGTGTTCAAGGCCTCTTTGATGATGTTGCTCCTCCTCGTACAGAGCTGGAAAATTTAATTTGTTGTGTTGAAGACTGTGGTATATCCACCATTGTTGTAGCTAACTCGGCTAGGGTTTCCAAACCTGTATGATCCTGAGCTGGAGGTTGGGATTCTTTTATCTTTAGCCTCAGAAGTCTAAGCTACCTGTACAACTTCATATTCTCTTTTATCAGCACCTTGTTCCTGTCCTTGATTTTATCATGCTTTTCCTTGACATTTTGGTTAATGTTATAAAGTTCTGCATTTCTTTCAGACAACTCTACATTTTTCTTTTTAATGACTCTTTCTAAAACTTCCATCTCAGATCTGTTTCAGAAGTTTATTGATTTTCTGAGTCTTGGATGCTTTAGGTTTGCTTGAAGAAGCTTCTTCTAATGGTTGATTGTGTTCACCTGGAGGAGTTGGTCAGGGCAAGTTGGGACAATCTTCTGCAACTTGCTTAGCATGTTCATCACCCTGTGTCTCTGCTGACTCTTGCTCTGGCTCTGAGTCACTGTATGGTAAGTTCAAAGGGTTATCTCCTCCAACAAGATCCTTGGTCTGCTCACCTTCTTCGCCAAAATTTAATTTCCTTTTGGCTCTCTTTCGTTTGGCAGAGGATGACTCTGTTGGCTCTTTTGGAGGTGAGATAGCCCTCCTCTTTCTTCGACTGCTCTTAGGGGTAAGGGACTTCTTTGTAGAAGACTTATTTCCCTTGTTATCTTGTTGAAGATTAGTTTGGAACTCATTCCAGAATAGGAAATGATTCCAGTCAACCTCTTTCTTCTTCAAGGATTCTTTAATTATGAGTGTGATTAACCCTTGGTGTGACAACCTACTGGCTACTTTGGTAGGCTTCGCCTTGACTTGTCTGGCCATATTTGTGAGTGCTTTGTGAAGGTAGAAAGGTAGGTTAATGGGTGACCTGCCTGTGAAGTGGTTCAATAATTTGAAGTGATAGAACATTACCCTATTGTACCTGCCTTCACAGGTAATATATGAAAAAATGGCCTTCAACAAAGCCTGCCATTTTGGCTCAAGGAATGACATTGGTATGTCTTTCTTCCAGATGAGGGTCTTATGTTGAGGCTACAAATATGATCTAAATTCAATGTTTGTTGACACAGTTGTCTTAAACCAACAACCATCTGTTCTAGGGAGTCCAGTGATCTTTGTGATGGTTGTCTCATCTACCACAAATTCCTCCTTACCTATAACAACCCTCCTTCCATCATATGACAGGGAAAAAGCCTCTGAAATTTGTTGATGGAAGTCTTCGAGCTTCTCACAATATGAGAAAACACCAACTAGTTTGAAGAATTCAGCCACTTCAAGGTGTGCCTCCAAATACCAAGTCCCGTCTAGTTCAGACCTGAGAGTTGGTCCTGCTTTCGGCATTTTATTGAATTAGTTGACCTGTTCCTGCAATTTAGCAAAACCCGTGAGCTAGGGGAGACAATACACTTAAATTTCGGAGGACACAGAGGATATATGTCGAATTGTGAGGCACAGAATAGGGGTGACTTGGAGTTGATTGAGATAAACCAAATCTTTTAACCGATTATAACCAAAAACGCAGGCTTGATTATAACTGAGAACTCAAACATAATGCAACAGAGATAATTGGACTCGGGCTTAAGAGAATCTGAACTACCTGAAGACTCGGGATGTTTTCAATAATTTGAATGACAGATGGAATAGTGACCAGCAATAAAGAACTCAACCTTCATATGACAAAATGGCAATTGACTACAGACTTGGGTTTGTTACTGAAATCACGTGATTCCATATAATAAACAAAACTTCGGACTTGATTGCTAAATCGATGGATTTGAAATTATAATTAAATGAAGAGTCATTTGAGCGTATCTTCTCAGGACTTGAAGTTATGAAAGGCTATATGAATCATCAAGACAGTTAGCCGAAGATCAACTCATAAATTTATGTGTTATGCCAGGCTTTCGTTTGAAATGACAAGTGGTAGTTTGAAAGGACTAAAGAGCATCAAAACCCCAATCAAAGGTAATGATACCACCTTACCTCACCAATTTCATCAATTTTCAGCGGTTATCACTTCATGATTGCGCCAGCTGACAGCTAGATAGTGTGGAAGCACGGGCTTTCTTTTTTCCACCTTGAAACATTTTCGGTAGTTAACCAGGCTTTACGTTTTCCTTTTTAAACACCGAAAACCAAGGCTTTCGGTGGTTAATGAACGCTTCACAGGTTCACCTAAACCACCAAAACCTGAAATTCTCCCTTTTGCTTAAGAAAATCAAATCCAATGTTTGTTCAAATATTATTTACAAACAATAGGCTCTCTAACAAGCCTATACAAATTTAGAAATAATTTTTTTGGAGTTCTCTCTATCACCTAAAAATGACAATTTTGATTGTGCTAGTTTAGGAGATAACATCTGTCAGACACGATCTCCTTAGGCATGCAATGTAGTCTGAATATCTCCTTCATGAATATGTTGGAAATATCTATTGCCTTGCAATTCGATTTGATGGGAATAAAAAGAGCGGACTTGCTCAATTTATCCACCACTACTATGATGGCGTCATTTTGCCTGGCGGATGTTTGTAATCTGGTGATGAAATCCATGGAGATGGTCTCCCATTTCCATTCTGGGATTGGTAAAGGTTGTGATAATCTTGTTGGGTGCCAGTGTTCTACTTTAACCTCCTAGCATTCTAGACATTTAGCTAAATACTCAGCTATGTCTTTCTTCAATCCAGGCCATTAGAATTGTTTCCTAGTGGTCGTGACCATCTCCTGATAGCCTGAATGGCCGATGTATGGTCTCTTGTGCAATTCGTCCATTATGAAACTCTTCAAGTCGTCACAACTTGGAATATATTGCCTGTTTCAGTAAATCAACAGACCTCCATCTAGCATCTGGCAACCTTCATACTTTAGACCTACGGGTTCTTGCTCTAGGTATGAGATCACTGTCTGGAAGAATGCGTCTGTTTCTTGTGCATTCCAGACTCTTTCCTTGACATTCATCTCACAGGTTCTCACCGTTTCCAGATGAATTGTTTTCATACTTCTACTAAGGGCATCGACCACCTTATTTTCCTTTCCTTTGATATGTTTGATTTCGAAATCAAACTCGCTAAGGAGGGCCATCCACCTAGCTTGTCTAACATTGAGTTTTGGTTGGTCAAATAGGTGCTGCAATCAACAGTGGTCTGTCATAAGTACAAATTTCCTACCCAGGAAGTAATGCCTCCACATTTTCAAAGCGTGCACTATAGCGGCCAACTCTAGATCATGGGTCACATAGTTGACTTCATGCTCATTCAATTTTTGGGGTTCATAGCAAACTAAGCTTCCTTCTTGCATAAGTACTCTTTTGAGTCCTTCCTTGTAGGCATCTATGCACAGGAGGAAGTCATTATCGGGCTCGACGATCTTCAGCATGGGCGCATGAGTCAGAAGGTGTTTTAGTGACTGAAACCTTTCTTCAAATTCCGGTGTCCAAATGAATTTAAACCCCTTCCTCTGGAGGGTAGTGATTGGAAAACCAATCTTGGAAAACCCTTTTATAAACCTTCTATAGGATCTTGCTAAACCCATAAAGGATCTGATATCAGAAAAATTATTTTGGGGTAGGCCATTCCATGATGGATTTGATCTTGTCAAGGTCTATTGCTACCCCTTCTTCAAATATGACATGGCCCAAGTAATGTATTTGCTTCTCGAAAAAGTCACACTTGCTAAATTTCGCGTAGAGATCATGCTCTCTTAGTACTTGAAGTACAAGTCTAAGATGTTCTTCATGTTCCTCTCTATTCTTGGAGTAGATTAGGATATCGTCAATAAAAGCTAATACAAATTTGTCCAGGAATTTGCTGAGTACATTGTTCATCAAGTACATAAATGTGGCAAGGGCATTGGTTAATCCAAATGGTACTACCACAAATTCATAATGACCATATCTCATCCTAAAGGTGGTTTTGTGGATGTCTTCATCCTTGTTTCAGACTTGATGGTATCCAGATCTCAATTCAATCTTTGAGAAAATGGAAGCATCCCCCAATTGATATAACAAGTCATCAATTCTGGGTAAGGGGTACTTGTTCTTTATGGTTACCTTATTGAGTTGTCTATAATCTATGCACAGTCGGAGTGTACCATCTTTCTTCTTCACAAATAGGACTGGTGCTCCCCATGGTGAAACGTTGGGCCGGATGTAGCCTTTGTCCATCATTTCCTTTAGATGTAGTTTGAGCTCAACTAGCTCGGGTGTACTCATCCTATAGGGAGTCCTAGATACTGGCACTACTCTTGGTGAAAGTTCTATTGAGAAGTCAATGTCCCTTCTCGGAGGTAGACCCGGTACCTCTTCTGGAAACACATCTCTATAGTCTCTTAGTATGGGGTGGTCTTCTAGGCTTGATCTGTCATTATCAATAGATTCCGACAATTGTATTGCATATAGAGGAAATCCCTTTCTGTAATACTTTTTCATTTGAAGGGTTGATATTCGTCTCACCGAGACAAGTTTCTGGATCTCTTGGAGGGTCATCTTTCTCCCTGATTTATTTACACATTCTAACGTTTTATGGTAACAATCCAGCTTAATTTTATATGCAGCTAGCCATTCCATACTAATAAACAGGTCATACGATCCTAGGGGAAGTATGTTAAAGGTAGCTTGGTTGGGCAATCCATCCACCGTGAATTGGCAAGTTGGTATGTCCTCCGCTATTTTTCTTTTTGTGCCAGTAGATAATTGTACCAACCATGGATTATCATGTTTATGTGGTTGTAATTTACACTTATCAACAGTATGAGCGGCCACATAACTCAAATTAGAACCAGGTTCACTTAAAATAGATACTAGATGGTTGGCGATCATACCTTCCATCTCCACCACTAAAGCTTGGTGGTCGGCTTATTTATTATCCATGGCTGCATAAATTCGTCGCATACTCCTGGCCATGTCATTGACGGTGGTATCTTCTTGGAAATTGTAAATTCTCCCATTGTTTTGTTGTCTATGCGGACAATCCCTTGGTAGATGTTCTTCTCCACAACCCCAACATTTCAAAGGTTCTTTCTTTGAGTTATCAGTCTTTCCTGGGTTTGATCCAAAAGGTTTATTCCCGCTCTGGGAGGAGAAATTTTGTTGGTGTACGCTTCAGGTAGGAAATCTCATCCTTGAATCCTTCTTATAGTTTTTAAATCTTGGGGATTTAAACCCCTTTTTCTGAAACCCCAAACTATTCTTCTGCTTCCAACCCTCGCGAGGTTCTGTCTGGGGCCCAAACTATTCATAACAATATCTCGCCTTCTGGATAGTGTCTTCTAGGGTCTTTGGCTCATCAAACTCAATTTTGTTCTAGTAGGTCTTAGGTAACCCACTGGTGAATCGTTGCACCTTTGACTTTTTTTCTTTAATGTAGGGTACATACCTCGGCAACTCAAGGAATCTACTGACATATTCCTCTATGGTGAGTTGTCCCAGATTGAGTTCATAGAACTCTTTAGTCTTCTCATCGAAATATTTTTATGACAGATACTTCTGCCTGAAGTATTTCTCAAACCATTCCCAAGTTAGGTCCTCTTCATGAATCCCTTTCACATTCTTAAGGTCTTCCCACCAAATGGAAGCCTTTTCATTCAGGTTGAAAGTGGCTACTCGGGCCTTCAAGTTTTCAAAGAAATCATGGACTCTGAAATACTTCTTTAGTCCAAGCAACCAGGCCTCCACCTCCTCTCCTTTCTTAATCTCACCATCAAAAGAGGGTGGTTTCGCCTTCCTGAATTATTCGAGATTATGACTTTTCGAATGATTTCGTTTCTTCTATTTTCTTTGAGAATGTGAACTAGTTCTACTACTAGAATATCCTTCTAAGTCGCCAGTTTCCTTTCCAGAGGATTCGTCTGAAGCTTGTCCCCTGTCTCCATGTTGGACATTTCTCGAGGTACTTCTCTCAGTGTGGCCACTTAAAGGAGCATGTTTCCGTATCTCAGGTGGACTTTGACTCCTCTTTGTCTTTCGTCAGTCCACATGACCGGTGTTAGGTCCCTACTGCAGTTGTCTTTGTATGTCAGATAAACTCTGCAGCAAGACGACATTAATTTATGTTTGATTCTCTTTCTCTTTTATCAATCTCTCATTGTCGACCTTGCAGCTCTATAATTCGGCCATGAGACTCCTCACAGTCTCAGCCAGATCCGGAGGGTTCTCTACCACTCTCCTCTCGTCAGACTCTTCGTCTCTATTGTGGGAGCCATCCCCCACTTCATGGCGCATCACCATTCTATACGATTATAGTTTCCCACGGTTGATCGATCGCTTGAGTGCATGCAAAACACTTGTTGTTAGCTAATATTATATTAGTTCATAACCAACACATAATTCATGTTTCTTAAATACATACACACACAACAGTAAGTTGTCATTCTTTTCTATAATAAGGTCTTAACCAGACTTTTTAAGAAGGGAATAAGGTAGGATGTCGCCCTTTAATGTGGTTTCTATGCAACTTTTCCATGAACCCAAGCAGGCCAAGTGTTGTAACCATGCTCTGATACCAATTTGTAACACACATGACCCCTAAATATCTCGTCTCAAATCATCTCTCTTAAATGATTTGTCCTCTTCGACTTACCCATAGCTTTCTAACAAATCCGACTAGGCACTAATCCGACCCTTGGTTTATATCTTATGACTTCCCAAAGTTCCTTGGCGTTCAATAGTTGAGAATCGTGCAACGTCTATGAGGATTTCATCCCAAATCATACCCTCTCTAGGGTCCTAGCCCGAGAAGAAAGATCCAGTCGACAAACCTTCCAACATCTAGCATAATCCTCGTCTAACTCACTGGATTGTGGAAGTTACGGCGTTTCGAAGTCCGTGGCCGCTTTCACTCACGAACCTCCTGAACTTTGAACTCGTGGATAGGAAAACCAAGGGGAGTCCCATGGGATCCCTAGATCCACGGTTCAAGTCACTTTATGACTTTGGGTTTCGGAAGACTAGGTCGCATTAACACGCGACTCTTCTGATGCACGAACTGTAAATTCATAGATCAGATGGTTGAGGTGGATCTCGAAGGATCCATAGATCCATAGTCCAGGTCACTTCGCGACTTTAGGTTTCGAAAGACTAGGCTACGCCAACAAGCGACTCTCTTGATGCGCGAACTCCGAACTTGTATATCAGACGGTTGAGGTGGATCCTGAAGGATCCATATATCCATGGTCCAGGTCACTTCGCGACTTCCAGACTAGGCAAAAATCTTCCCTTCCGCTGCTTTCTCATGACCATTTTCCTAAGATTTACCCTAGTCGAGTTATGGACTTGGGTCTGGAAATTCACCCAACAAGGGGGTCTAAGAGAGAGATATCCTCTTCAGGTGGGTGGTTATAAGTCGACACGATGCCTCCTATCTCGACCGTTTAACGTCTCACGCCCCGGATAGCCTCTGGAGTTAAGCTGGGCATACAGTCTATCAGTGGAAAGTGTGAATTCATAAGAAGATGGAAGCATACACATATTATAGCCATTTCACAAAAAAAACATTTACAAATGCATCTAAATATATTTGTATAACCAAGGAATCATTCATCGGTCTAATTCAACAATTAAAGCAAGGAAAAGACTGATCAGAACCAGACAATGTGAAGCGACTACTGGAAGGGGTGCCCGTTTCCACCCAAAAATAGGCTTAGTCACTCCAAACGGATTTACCACTAGCCACCCCTGAGCCGGACGATGATTCTCTGCAACACATCATTTTCTTCTCGCTCAGCCATAGTAGGGACAAAGGTTACTCTCCTCTTCCCGTAGGATCCTGTCAATGGTTTACATGATACCAAGCAAGGAGAACTAGCCTCGTTTATCAGCTTGTATCCAAACCTTCACTACCATTTCCTGTATCCAGAATGCTTAGTTTTTAAATCTTCCTTGAATCCCTCGAGATTCACTTCCCGTCTTTGTGCTCTTCGCATGCGCGTTTTTCCTCTGCCTGCCACACCTTCCTTTCTCGCCTCTTTCAGCAAGGTCACGTGTGGCTCGAATTCCCAGTCCACGGTCAAGTCTGGAAGTCTTACGACTGAGTGTTATGCCCCATCCCCTCATTAACTCTTGAGGAGGTCTTCCCACCCACTAGCCTGACTGTAATTCATTTCTAGGTCAAAGGACGGTTCTGGTCCTGAGCAATTAAATCTAGTAAGGATCGGTTTGGTGAACGTTATCGCAACCATTCCTGGTCCCCTTCACCCTCTTTTCGTGTAGCATCTGTGGCCTTTCCAATTACACCCCCCCCTCCAGTAATCACGCAACACTTGTCCATTTTCTTAGTAATTAATTAGGTTCACATTCATTTACCTTTCAAACAAAGGTCCATTGACGCAACCGGACTCCTCGGGGCACGATCGCTCTAACCAGGACCTTCTTTCTCCTCTCGGCCCGAAGAACTCATATATTCTTCTATTCCCATACCGGGGATATTCCTTACCCACAACAACTCTCCAAAGATCTCCCTCAACGGTCGGGAAATCGAAATTCGCGATATCGCGAATTCTGTAATCACGCGCCTTATGCCTCAGATTCCTCGAATCACGATGCGGGTCAATCGCTGACTTTTCCCCCTTTCATTAGAGCTCTCCCTCTCAGTAAATCGCTACTCGCGATGTCAACAATCTGAATTTCCAAACTCTGAACCCCGATGTACCGATTCCCTGATACACGTGTGGATTTTGACTTCTCCACCTTCTGTCCTTCTATCGGAAATTCGAAATTCGCGGGATCGCGAATCCTGATACCAAAGGATTGGGACTTACCTTTTCCCGATCCCCGATAAATCACGCCACCTGTTTTCCCCTAGCCCTACATGTGGCCCACACGACCCCTCCGTTGGGATATTGCTCTTCGCGACTTCAAGTTGCAAGTTTCTTCTGCCCTTGCAAACCCCGATTCTCCAATCCCTCACTCCTCGGGATCTCCTGACGCACGTCCCACACGATCGATGGTTCTGAGCCTATCGGGATATCGCTCCTCGCGATATCACAATAATTGTTGCACCAACTTGGGAATTCACCTCGCGAACCCGCGATATGCGATGTCACGTGCAGATCCAACGACTCCCTCTGCCTCGGATCGATGGCTCTGCTCCCTCCTGAGCTTCGAATACTCGGGTGTCCTCGTCATAATCTCCCTGTACCTCCACGAGATCTGACGGCCCACGGACTTTGCGAAACCTCCGAGAGGATTGCAACCATCTGCTCTAACCTTGCTTGCTTCCTGCAAGACGAATCAAATGCTTCCTCCACGAAGACTTGTTCACCCTCTCGCCAACCTGTGGTGCTTCTCTCAGGGTTTCAACAACACTCCCTGCACTTATCCTTCAGTGAATTCAAGGCCTATTCCTCCTGAGATTGTTCTCGACTTCGCAAGTCCTTCAGAGAACTTTTTGCCCGCACTCTTTGCGGCAAATCTTCAACAACGTCTAAGTGTTGAAGTCACTTGACTCTGCGCACTCCTGCAACAGCAGTCTTTCACTACTTTACTCAGAATCGCAACTCTGAGGCTTTTCCTAGGCCTGCGCACTCCTTGCACGGCACTGTGTCTACCTGGACCTTCGAGGGAATGAGAACAAAAGTTATCTCTAATTGAACCCTTCTTTCAACGCACTCCTTGCGGATGATTCAACTGCACTCCTTGCAAGAATTCTCTGGCTCACTTAGAGAAACAATTGAAACTCATTCACTCATCCTCTCAGACTTTTGTTCATTCATGAAATCACATACACAGCATATAAAAGCAAATGCATGACAGAAAAGCAAACATTTCTGAGCATAACATTAACACACAGAGGAAACAACACAAACCATGAGATTGAATCAAAGCTTTCTTCTATTAATTCAATATTTGTACATGGGTGTTCTTCATATAGTTCTCTGCTTGCTCTTCTCTTCTTGCTTCCTGTTCTGAATGAATGAATAATGTTACAATAATACAATAAGGGTGTCTATATTCGTTTTCCCTCTTTCATCTAAAACTGTCTAATCTAGAAATAAAATCCTATCTACCTGCATTAACTAGATTAAATGCCTCCTTATCTACTTCAGACAAGAGTGTATGGCTCGAGGTCTGATACAACATACAAAAGCGCTTTCCATAAATGGTGCATTTATACATTGGCGCATCATCTTGAATGATTTTTCAAAAAGTTTTGGCTGGACTTGTCCAGCTGTTCATTGTCTTCTCTGCTGGCTCGCTTGTCATGGGCGATGCTCCTTGATGAGTTGGCGATGCTCCTGCATCATACTCCTCGGCTTGAAAACTTTCATGGGCTCCTGTCCATGAGCTCTCGCACAATCTGTCCATGCTTCTGTATCATTTCTTTTCTCTCCCAGCTAGCATCTTCCACTGGATGGTTTTTCCATTTGACTAGATACTCGAAGTATTGCTTCTGTCTGGTCTTTTTACTCACCCTCTTGTCAAGCATACACTCCATCTGTGGCCTCTCTGCAATCGGCATCTGCTTCTGCCACTGGGTTTCTGGTTGTTCATCTCCTCCATCTCCTGCTTCCTCAGTCTTATATGGATATAAGTCTGATACATTGAATGTCAGAGATATGTCGATCCCATCAGGCAACTCAATCTCATAATCATTTTCTCTGAGTTTCTTTAGGACTCTACATGGCCCAATTTTCTTCATTTTCAGCTTGTTGTATGTTCCCCTTGGGAACCTTTCCTTCCTCAGATGTGCCAGAACTAGATCACCAACTTCAAATTGAAGTTGTCTTCAATGTTGATCCGCTCAGCGTTTGTACTCCTGATTTGAGTTTATCAATCGCTGCTTCACCTTACCGTGAAGTTCCTTCATTGCCTCAGCAAATTCTTTTGCGTTAGCACTGCTAGTAACAGTCTGTTCTGAATCTCGCAATTCAGAAACTCCTCTCAGTTGTGTCCCATACACAATCTGAAATGGACTTTTGTCTATGCTTCTGTTCACTGAAACGTTGCATGCAAACTTTGCTTGTGGCAATATGTTGTCCCAGCTGCTATGGTGCTCTGTCACCAAGCTTCTCAGCAAGTCTCCCAAACTTTTGTTGACCACTTCCGTTTGTCCGTTTGTCTGGGGATGATAAGCAGAACTAAATGCCAAGTTAGTTCCTAGCTTCTTCTATAAGGTCCTCCAAAAATGCCCTATGAATTTAGTGTCCCTGTCCGAAACTATGCTTTTCGGCAATCCATGGAGTCGAATGACCTCTTTGAAAAATAGATTTGTGATGTGAGTCGCATCGTTGGTTTTCTGGCATGCGATAAAATGTGCCATATTTGAAAACCTGTCCACCACCACAAAGATGGAATCAACACCTCTTTGTGTCCTTGGCAAACCCATTACAAAATCCATGCTTATCGCCTCCCATGGCCTCTCTAGTACGGGCAATGGCTGATAAAAACCTGCATTATGCTTTCTTCCCTTCGAATGTTGGAAAATCCTGCACCTGTCAACAAACCTCTTGACATCTGCTCGCATGCCTGGCCAAAAATATGATTCGCTCAGCTGGGCGAATGTTTTTTCATGGCCAAAATGTCCTGCCAATCCACCACTATGTTTTTCCTTCAACAGGTTCTCCCTCATGGAGCAATTTAGAATACACAGTTGATTGCCTCTGAACAACAATCCCTCCTGGATCATATAATCCATCCACGGGCTTCTATCTCTGAGAACTGGATTCTCAGTTGCTTCATACGCTTCTCTGAAATCTGCATCTCCTGCGTACATGTCCCTCAGGTTTTCAAAACCCAATGTTTTGACTCGGAATTCCTGCAGCAACAAACATTTCTTTCTCAAAGCATCAACTACTTTGTTAGCAGTACCTGCAATATGTTTAATCACAAATGTGAAGTTCTGCATATACTCTACCCATTTTGCATGTTTCTGATTCAACTTCTCTTGTTGACTCACAAACTGTAATGCATGATTATCACTGCACAAAACAAATTCTTTTGGGATCAAGTAATGCCTCCACTTCTTCAATGCCTGTATGATAGCATAAAATTCTTTATCATTAGTGGAGTATTTCAGCTTTTCTTCATCCAGCTTCTCACTGAAATATGCAACTGGTCTATCTTCCTGACTCAAGACCGCTCCTATGGCAAAGCCACTTGCATCACATTTCACTTGAAATGTCTTCTGAAAATTCAGTAACACCAACACTGGTCGTTCCGTGATCTTCCGCTTCAACAGATTGAAGCTCTTCTCAGCCTCCGTTGTCCAATGAAAATACTTATGCTGCTTCTTCATTGTGTCCATCATTGTTGCGCTAATCCCACTGAAATTTCTGATGAATTTTTAGTAGAAACTAGCCAAACCATGGAAACTCCTCACCTCGAAAACATTCCTCGGTGATGACCAATTCTTGATCACTTCCACCTTACTTGGATCCATTTTCAACTCATTCACTGAAATAACAAAACCCAAATAAATGAGTTATGTCTTCATGAATGAGGACTTCTTCATGTTTATCAACAGCTTCTCCTGTTGTAGTTTCCTCATCACAATGGCCAAATGTTTCAAATGTTCAGCCTTCGTCTTACTGAAGATCAGTATATCATCTAGATATACGATGACAAATTTCCCGATGAACTTCTTCAGGACTTCGTTCATCAACCTCATAAAGGTACTTGGTGCATTTATCAAGCCAAACGGCATGACTAGCCATTCATACAAACCTTCGTTTGTCTTGAATGTTGTTTTCCATTCATCGCCTTCCCTCATGCGAATCTGATGATATCCGCTCTTCAGATCAATCTTTGAAAAGAAATTTGCCCAACTCAGGCAATCCATTAGATCATCCATTCTCGGCAGTGGAAACCTGTACCTGATGGTAATTTTGTTGATCGCTCTTGAATCGGTGCACATTCTCCAACCTCCATCCTTCTTTGGACTTAGTACCATTGGAATGGCACACGAACTCAAGCTTTCCCTGAACAATCCTTTGTCCGTCAACTCCTGGACCTACCTCTTGACCTCTTCATTCTCCTGCGGCGTCAATCTGTACGCGGATTTATTCGGCAAACTCGCTCCTGGTATGAGGTCTATGTGGTGACTCACACTTCTCATCGGTGGCAACGAATGAGGTAATTCATCCACGATGATGTCAGCGAACTCTTCCAGCAGTTCCTGTATCTCATCTGGTAAATCATCCACTCTTGTGCTAGTCAAAATGATTCTCGGTTTTCTGACCACAAAGAATCGTGGATCTTCCTTCTTATCCATCTCTGTAAGAAGCTCCTTCCCACTCATGAGAAGTATTGTGTTGCTTACTTCCGGCTTCACCTCCTTATCCTTTATCGGAAGCAACCTGTGTGTCCTCCCATCCTTCTCTAAAGTATATGTGTTCATACTCCCATCATGAACCACATTTCTGTCATATTGCCATGGTCTACTCAGCAATAAATGACATACATCCATGGGAATGACATCACAAAGTATTTTATCATTATATCCTCCTATCTTGATGTCAACTAAGAATTGTTTAGTGACACTCACCCGATGTCCCTTCTGTAGCCACGAAACTTTGTATGGACTCGGGTGATCAGTTGTTTCCAGCTCTAATTTCTCCACCATCTCGGTTGAAACGAGATTGTCGGTGCTACCACTGTCAACAATAACCTTGCACTTTCTGTCTTTGGTCTTGCAAGTTGTCCTGAACAGTCTGGTCCTTTGAGTTGAGTCCTCCACCTCCTTCTCGGGTGTCAAAAAGACTTTGTGCACCGTCAGTGACCTTCCACTTTCGGTGTCTTCGTTCTCAACATCACGCCTCTGCGCTTCAGCGATGTGAGCTTCTCCACTATCCTTCTTTTTCTCTAGACACTCAAATGACTTATGCCCATTCTTCCCACATGTAAAACATGTGATAACTCCACCTCTTCCTCTTGCTCTACCTCTGGTACGAGGAAAAGTGTTTACGTCAGCATAATCTCCCTTATGCTCATTATGTTGTCCTCTTTATTCAACATGTGGCCCTCGCTGTGAGGTTCCACCTCTTTCAATTTTACCCTGAGGTTTCTTCCATTCCTCCCTAGGCTTCTGGAATTTCTCCTGGGCAACTGCCTTGCCTCTGGGCTGACTTCTGCCTCGCCCTCGCTGACCTTGCTTATGGCTCAGCTTCTCTTCTGCTTTCGGAGCCATCTGATAAGCATCCTCCACAGTCCTGATAGTAACCATGCTTAATTCATCCTGAATGTCGTATCTCAGACCATTCAGATATCTGGCAACCTTCTCATCATCACTCTCCCGATGACCTACCCTGATGTTCAGTCGATAGAATTCTCCAGTGTATTCCTTCACTATCATCAGCTTTTGTCTCAGGTTCTGCATTCTCTTGAATAGAATAATTTGGTAGTCTCTTGGGATGAACTTTGGCTTCATCTTCGCAATCATTCGATCCCAGCTTTTAATCTTCTGCTTGCCTTTACAACGTTTGTCGGTGTGAAGCTCGTCCCACCATAATGTTGCATGTCCCTTCAATCGGGTGACAACATGTCTGACCTTTTTATCCTCTTCGATATCCTCATAATAGAAGTAAGTATCAAGAGCTCGGATCCAATCCAGTAGCTCCTCTGCATCCAGATTTCCTTCGTAAACTGGAATGTCCATCTTGGCCTTTGCACCCATTCTGGAAATGGCTTTGATTAACCGCTCGGTTGATGCATCCTTTGTTGTGACCTCTTCTTCATGTTCAACTTCCTCTTCAACTTCGGAATCACTAAGATCCCCTGCACCAACTCCGCGTCTCTGAGTTGTCTCCATCTCTTCAAGCCTTGCTCGGAGATCTCTCATTTGCCTTTCCATTTCTGGATTTCCTGTCGGCCTGCCTCTTCTTCTCACCTCCCTATCCTCTGGGTCGGGTGATTGTCTTTCTCTTCTAGGCGGCATGGTGAAGTCTCTCTCTCTTTCTCTGCTACAGAAAACAGAGAAACAACCTTGCTCTGATACCACTCTGATGCAACCGGACTCCTCGGGGCACAATCGCTCTAACCAGGACCTTCTTTCTCCTCTCGGCCCGAAGAACTCGTATGTTCTTCTATTCCCCTATCGGGGATATTCCTTACCCACGACAACTCTCCAAAGATCTCCCTCAACGGTCGGGAAATCGGAATTCGCGATATCGCGAATTCTGTAATCACACGCCTTATGCCTCACCATTCCCCGAATCCTGATGCGGGTCAATCGCTAACTTTTCCCCCTTTCATCGAAGCTCTCCCTCTTGGGAAATCGCTACTCGCGATGTCAACAATCTAAATTTCCAAACTCTGAACCCCGATGTACCGATTCCCCGATACACGTGTGGATTTTGACTTCTCCACCTTCTGTCCTTCTATCGAAAATTCGGAATTCGCGGGATCGCGAATCCTGATACCAAAGGATTGGGACTTACCTTTTCCCGATCCCCAATAAAGCATGCCACCTGTCTTCCACTAGCCCTACTTGTGGCCCACATGACCCCTCCGTCGGGATATCACGCTTCGCGACTTCAAGCTGCAAGTTTCTTCTACCCTTGCAAACCCCGATTCTCCGATCCCTGACTCCTCGAGATCTCCTGATGTGCGTCCCACACGATCGGCGGTTCTGAGCCTATCGGGATATCACAATAATTGTTGCACCAACTTGGGACTTCACCTCGCGAACCCCCAATATGCGATGTCACGTGCAGATCCAACGGCTCCCTCTGCCTCAGATCGACGACTCTGATCCCTCTTGAGCTTTGAATACTCGGGTGTCCTCGTCATAATCTCCCTGCACCTCCATGAGATCTGACAGCCCACGGACTTTGCGAAACCTCCAAGAGGATTTCAACCGTCCGCTCTAACCTTACTTGCTTTCTGTGAGACGAATCAAATGCTTCCTCTGCGAAGACTTGTTCACCCTCTCGCCAACCTGTGGCGCTTCTCTCAGGGTTTCAATAGCACTCTCTGCACTTATCCTTCAGTGAATTCAAGGCCTATTCCTCCTGAGCTTTTTCTCGTCTTCGCAAGTCCTTCAAATAACTTTTTGAGTGAACTCTTTGCGGCAAATCTTCAACAATGTCTAAGTGTTGAAGTCACTTGACTCTGCGCACTCCTGCAACAGCAGTCTTTCACTACTTTACTCAGAATCGCAACTCTGAGGCTTTTCCTAGGCCTGCGCACTCCTTGCACGACACTGTGTCTACCTGCACCTTCGAGGGAATGAGAACAAAAGTTATCTCTAATTGAACCCTTTTGTCAACGCACTCCTTGCGGACGATTCGACTGCACTCCTTGCAGGAATTCTCTGGCTCACTTAGAGAAACAATTGAAACTCATTCACTCATCCTCTCAGACTTATGTTCATTCCTGAAATCACATACACAACATATAAAAGCAAATGCATGATAGGAAAGCAAACATTTCTGAGCATAACATTAACACACAGAGGAAACAACACAAACCATGAGATTGAATCAAAGCTTTCTTCTATTAATTCAATATATGTACATGGGTGTTCTTCATATAGTTCTCTACTTGATCTTCTCTTCTTGCTTCTTGTTCTGAATGAATGAATAATGTTACAATAATACAATGAGGGTGTCTATATCCGTTTTCCCTCTTTCATCTAAAACTGTCTAATCTAGAAATAAAATCCTATCTACCTGCATTAACTAGATTAAATGCCTCCTTATCTACTTCAGACAAGAGCGTATGGCTCGAGGTCTGATACAACATACAAAAGCGCTTTCCATAAATGGTGCATTTATACATTGGCGCATCATCTTGAATGATTTTTCAAAAAGTTTCGGATGGACTTGTCCAGCTGTTCATTGTCTTCTCTGTTGGCTCGCTTGTCATGGGCGATTCTCCTTGATGAGTTGGTGATGCTCCTGCATCATCTATCGAATCAATATTTACACATTTAAAGCTTTCCATAGTCTCTTGGTCATTTATAGTTATATTTACAAGTTGGGGGAAATAGGGTGTTACACATAACCTCAACCATGACTAGTCACATGGTTACAAAATCAGTTACAATGATTTTTGAAGATTTTTTGGATCTGACTTGCAAGTGATTTCTTTAATTTATTTGCGTGTAGTACAAAATGGGTTTGTGTGCATAGTAAATCCTTGGTCTACGCAGACGCTGAAACTCAATGTCGTGTCATGTTTATAATCATGTTGCACATAGTCTCTGTCAACCCTTAGGTGCCAACAAGCCCCCAACACTATTAGTTGGCTTGTCCTTGAGCCAATGACGTTTTTTATGGTGTGACAGAGGAGGTCAATGGCACTGTCGTAATTAGTTCCTGGATGAATCCTTTGAAATGGCAATCCACCTCATCAAAATTTCTTGTCATTCCCACATCATTTTACAAAATTCCTCGACATCACATGATGTGATGGTTGGCGAAGTAATGTTGATATGCTCGACCACTTCTACAATTGGGGCCGCTGCTACATGCACATATGCAAGTTTGTGGAAATGGAGTTGGGCTTTATCCATTGCGTCGAGCGTGATGCTTGGGATCCTCTATTGTTCATTATGGGTTGACGAAACCTCCCTAAGCTTATTATCGATTTCTATCATGGCCTCTTGCAGTTCGACTGGTGGAAAGGAGGGCAATGTTTGTTGTTGTTATGCAACATGTGCGTAAGTTGCATGGATTTGATCATGAAATCTGTGATGCGTGCTTGCCCCTTTTTCTGTTTTTCTTCTACCATCGCAATTTGTTTTTGCAGCCCCTCATTCATTGATGGGGGAGTGCACTCTAGTTTCTCATGAACCTCAAGGTTATGTGTCACCAAGTATTGGACTCTCTCCTTCACCTTGCTAAGCTTGTGTGGTGCAGGGAACTATGAAGTATCTTCTGCTATGTGGGGGACTTGGGAATTTACAGAATTGCAGTGAATCAGATATTAATAAGTCCCGATATTTATTATCGTTCAACGCACAAACCTTGTCGACTGCATTGATTAATGATGTGTGCACAATGACTTCTACTCTTTGAAGTGATTTGATCTCTTGGTGTGCTACTTCAATCTCCTTGCGAACCATTATTCCTTGGTGATGCTTGTCCCAGATTTCTCTATGCACAAAAATTTCTTGGCCATGTTGCTGCTGAAATTTGGCATAAGATTGACTGAGTGCCTGATGCCTATCCCCCAATTCATTCATAGTTGCGGCCATATAAGTCTGTAGGTCCTATGAAGGCACCTATGCCAACTCTAGCTCAATGTATGATAGAGGCCTAGGTTCTGCAAAGTTGAGTGATTCACAAGTAGTGACTACCACTATAATGAAACACAACACTCCTTGTTGGGTATTGTTGCACGATGATGTGGGACGAGATGTGATTTCTATCATACGTTGTCTCAATGGTGGGAACAAGCACCAACTGTTGACAGAGTGCATCAAATTTCTGCGATGACTCTCTCCACATTATCTATTGCATTATGAATTACCCCTTGAGTTCCCTTACGAGGCTCGAGATGAGTGTGGAAGTCCCTTTACTACGGTTTTGGCCAAGCACTAGTGTGTGTTAGATAGATTGCAAAGGGAACTCCTATGCGATGATTGTGGGGTCAGTATGTTGTGGCAAAGTAGGTGTGCATGCTTGCTCGCTTTACTCCAGGCCTGGACTCAATTTGAGTCGTGCACGTGGTTTGTTTATGGGTGGGGTCTGCACTGATGTTGTTTGTGTTTTATTCCACTTGGGCCCTTTGTCCTTTAGAGATTCCTGGTCTATATCTATATGTGTCTTATGACCCATGGGTCTTTTTCCCTTTCCTTGTGTTGTCTCCTCGTTTTGTTGCTTGCCCACCTATTCTTTACCTTTTTTGGAGGATTACACTACTTTCTTCTTCTCTTGTCTCTTATTTGTCCTTGTCTCTAATTTCTCTAACTCGTCATCAAGGGTGGGTTGTAATTTCTCTGGCCACTTTGTGACCACCTCTTGGATATCTTCCTTGGAGATACAGAAAGGAAGCACAACAGTTTCTGCCTTTGGATTTGTAACTGGGCTTATGTAAACATTATGAAATGTACAATTAAATTGGAGGTAGTCCTCATACATGTCCATGATGTTGCGCGGTATCTTAAGTGTTGGTGTAGTCGCTTGGATTAGTTGGGTGTACCGTGACTGGAATGATTTTTTAGTTGTGGCCCATATTTTCTCATCCTTGTTTTATTAGATTGTTAGAAACTTGGGTGCTACGAAGGATGGTGAACCTCCTGCGTCATTGTCGTGGCCTAGTAGTGGCTTCCATAGTATCATGGCGAGCAAGAGTAAGATCCAACTGTAATGGAATTCCTTGCCTAATTCCCATGCCTCCAGGAAATCGTCGATGAATTCATTCAATAAGTATCTTTCCCAAGCCATCTAAACTCCGTTGATGCATTGTTCTGCCACAATGATTACTCCTGTGGGATGTTCATCCTTGCGACACTTATGTAGGAGTTTGCAGGCAAGTAATTGCACAGTAAACCAGTCTCTTATATCATTGATTTTTGTGATCACCGCTCATTTGTATCCCCTTCATGTAGATCTTCATGTGTGTTGCATCCTTGGCCTTGAGTGCTTCCCCCAACTCATCTCTGATTGTAGGAAGGCCTGAAACTCAATGGATGGTGTCAACATCAACTGGGTATGGCCTATTGAGCCAGAGAAACCCACCATACAATCGATTGAGAAAGAATCAGACACATGCATTAACGGATAGACCCCTACCAAAGTGCGAGTAGTCTACCAATGTCAGTATACCAAATTGTTTGAGGGGCTTGGCCCATTTATGGGTGACCACCCGCTATCTTCCATCTTCCCCCTGAATTGTTGATCCAGATTATTTTGAGAACGATATGTAGGCAGAATTGTAATAGAGATATAACAAGGAAATACATAGAGATATGGAAAGAAACACACTAATACAGTAAAGCTTAGGTTCTATTAATGACTGTCTGAAATGCAAAAGACTATAAAATGCAAAATCACACAAGCTAACAAGAATGGTGGTAGATTATCTCCGAGGACAGATGTGTCGACTACGCTCATTCAGAAGAAGTTGATTACAATGAGGCTCTAAAGGAATTTTTAACACAAAGTAGAAATGAGAAAACCCTAAACGTCCAAAACCCTAACCCCGAAAGATGAAACGCCAAAAGGTTTGTGAGCCCTGATGGGGGTAGTTGATACGTCAACTTCACGAGGGCATAACTTTTGCATACAAACTTTGTTTAGGGCACTCAATACCTCGTCGGAAAGGTCTAGACAAGGAAAACACATTATGTTTTTCCTAGCATCTACCTTTCGATATAGATTAGGTGCTTCCAAGCCAAAAAAAAACGTCGTTTAGGCCCTGGAATTTTGGGACTCGAAAAACTGTAGAAAAACTGCCAAGATGAAAAATTGTAATTTGAGTCATTGGAATAGGTGGGTGGCCACCAATGTCCACTTGGATCATTCCTCCACGCTTAGGAAGCCATGGTCTCCATTGCGTCAAGTGCCTCCATTATATGGAGAAATTTATGTTGAATCTGACTCTTGGTGAGCCACTTGCCCTGATGAGGAAACTGCCCTACTTTGATGACCCGATAGAGTTAGATGGTCTATTGGAAGGTGTCCTTTGTCTTGGTGTCCATTATTCGATCAATTGTCTCATGTTCGATGTAATAAAGGTTGAGTTCTATAGAGGTTGATTTCTCGGTCGTGTCCAAAGTGTCTAGGAGAGGTGGAAAATATCGTCAAAGCAGTTCCACATTAAATACTGGGTGCAAGCCAAGGAAAGGAAGAATACTTAATTCAAAAGAATTCTCACCCACAACCTTGGCGATGGTGTAAGGCATGTATCAGAGTGGGAATATCTTATGATGGTGTCCTATGAGGTGCTCTTTCTGCAAATGCAACCATACCTCTCCCACCTGAAATTTGTGTGGTACTCGATGTTGATCGTGGCACTACTTGTATTTGGCATTGGCTTTCTGCACAATATCATGAACTTGTTGTTGGATATGTTGGATGCGCTCAACAAATTTGGCTACCTAATCAACCTCGGTCTAAGTTTCGGAGGACTCTTCCTTTGTGGATACAATGGGCAGAGCTACGTCAATGGGGGGCGATGGTTGGAACCCCAAGAACACCTGAAAAGGGTTGTGGCCAATAGAGATATGGAGGGCTCTGTTGTAGCTATGTTGAACACAAGGAAGGATTTCATCCAATGTGTGTGGATGTTTGGAATTGTACAACCTCAGGATATGGACAATCATTCTGTTGATTACCTCTGTTTGGTCATCCGTCTATTGGTGGAAGGTAGTCGATTTGGTTAGCTTGGTGTCCATCATTGACCATAGGTTGGACCAAAAAGAGCTCAGGAACCTACTCTCTCAATTGGAGATAATAGTTTGTGGGATCCCAAAATGAACCCAAACACATGTAAAGAAGAGCTTGGAGGTGGCCTCAGATGTGATGCTCTTTTTGCAGGGTGCCAAAACTGCCATCTTAGAGGATCGATCAACGACCATGAAGACACGGTCATTCCCATGCTTGGTTGAAGGTAGACCGAACATGTAGTCCATGGATATGGACTCCCAAGGCCTATATAGAGTAGGCAAAGGGGTATATAACCCGTGTTTCTTGATGGTTGGCTTGGCAATGACATAGGTAGTGCAGGATCCGATGTACTTCCAAATATCTGGTTGAAGCTTTGGTCAATAAAAATGTTTTTTCAATACTGCCATTGTCTTTTCTACACCAAAATGTCTCGTTGCTCGGCTGTAATGAGATTCCTGGATCATCTTTGCATGCTCGCTTGAAGGAATACAAAGATGGCTAAGATGACATAACAATCCATCTTGGATATGAAAGTATGGAACTGTTTTGCATGTGCTCAATGTTTGATAGGTAATAGCAAAGTCAAAGTTATTGTTGTATAATTGTGACCATCCAGATGTCTCATGTCCACAGGAGTTAAGAACTCTGGTTAGCGCTACCACCGGGGGTCGACTGAGGCAATATGCGGCATGGTTGGTGCTACCCTTCTTGTGCTTGATATTCAAGTGGAATTGTCACAGGTACGTGGACCACTTCTGATGGTAGTTATTCTGTAACTTTCCTTGTGTCTGCATGAATTGCAGAGGCCAGTGATAAGTGTGGATGATTGTTTCCTTCCCCAAAATGTAATGCTTCCATTTTCAACATGCTTGCATAATGGAGTACATCTCTTTGTCTTATGTGGGGTATCTTCGAACAACATCAGATGGAGTTTCGTTGTGATAGGCTACCGGATGCCCATGCTGGGTGAGGACCGCACCGATAGGCTACCGGATTTGAAAAACTTGGCTCCCTTGATTTGATCGAGAAGATCATCAATCCAGGGAATTGGGTACCGATTCTTGAATGTGATCTTGTTCAAGGCTTTGTAATCAATACAAAGTCGCCATGTCTCGTCCTTCTTTCGTACTAGAACAATTGGGCTCTTGTAAGGTGAGGAGATTGGTCTGATGTGGCCCTTCAAAATTAACTCTTGGATCTGGCGTTTGATTTCTTCGTTCTCCATAACATAACACTTGTATACAGGGTCATTCGGCAGAGGAGTACCGAGTGTCAGATCAATTGATTACTTTATATGATAATGCACAGGAACTACAGTAGGCAAGGCGAACATGTCTTTGTACTCCTCTACTATTCCATCTGTCTGTTGTTGTTATGCAGAGAGACCCTGTGTAAAGGTTTTGGCGGTTGCAGTGACTTTCGTTCACATTTTCATTGAACCATACATAGGACAAATCTCATGCTCTGAGAGACCACCTTTTTGCATTGCTTCGCGGATATCAAAGAGACCACAGTATTTGAGACTGCCTCTGGTACCCTATAGAGATGATATCCCAAAGTAATAATGACACTACGGGGCCTAGATTCATAAACAACGTGACACTTCCACATATATAGTTGTCATAGAAAAACATCACAAACTTCAAGGGGGGAAACATCACACAATACCTCATCTTTGAAGGGTTTGATGTCGTAGTGCAGACGACATTGCTGGCTGACACGGATGTCTCGTCCATGGTTGAGCCAACTGATGGTGTATCGCTAAGGATGTGAAATCGTTGTCAAGTTCAACCTTTGGACAAACTCTACTAAGATCGATTTATTCTATCTATCATTCTAAACAATGAAATGGAGTGGGGTTCCTTTCACCCACATTTGTGAGTGGAAGAGAAGATCCCCTTCTTCAGGCTCCTTCGGTTCCTCTGGCTGGAATTTTGTGGTAGCAATGGTGACACTAGGTTTTGCATCAATGATTTGTCTTCCATTTTCTGATTTTGAATCAGAGTCTGAGTCAGTGTTTGACCCTGGGGCTTTCGTCTCAGCTAACAAAAACTATTTGGAGAGACATTCATCGGTATTCTGCCAAGGGATTTTGTGGAACTCACACCTCTTTCTAGTGTCCTTCTTCGACTTCCCATTACGCTTCTTTGTTGGTGGCTTGGGTTGGTTATCCTAGGGATAGCCATCCTTGTTCTGTCCTTTGGCCTGGGAGTTAGGGCCACCCTTACCATACTTTGGATGTTGCGTATTTGCGGACCCGAACTACCACTTGTTCTGCTACTTAAATTTTTGTTCTATTTTGACAACATATGGATAAGAGACTCCCAATGAAGAGATGTCTAGAAACTCCATTTCAGTTTGGATGTACCTATGTAGAACCCCACGATATTTTAGGATCAGATGTCACTTGAAGTCTTTGATACCCAGCTTGGTGTGCAAGGTATGGAAGGTAATTATGAACTCTGGCACTTTTGGCCTTTATGTTGGCGCAATGTAGTCCATCTCGTGTACTGGTCATCATAACTTCTAGCAGGGTAATATTGTTCCTTGACGGCATCGACAAAAGCCGCCCAAGTGGGTCTTGGCCCAAAAATTGCAGGCTTATCCTTGACATGTTGCTCAAAGTAAGTCTCCCACCAATCTCTGACATGGGGAAGGGCCTTAAGGAGCGCGAAGGTGATTTTTTCAATGTTGGAAAAATTGTGGACAGAGAAATAACCCTCTAGCAGACTTAACCATTTGTCCAAAGCGTCAATGTCTATATGGCCTTCAAATAAGGGAATATCAAAGTTAACTTGTACCTTGAAGGGTGTCACACCTCCGAAGTGACTGTTGATTGAAGGTGCATCTGTTGTTGTCGACAATCGTCGAAGGATCTCAACGAAATTGTCCATCATCTTGTTCCTCTATCGCGCGAGGGCTTCCTTGAACAACAGTTTGAAAGGATCTCATGCCTCGTTGTCCCTATTTTATTCCAGCATGGGAGGTTTCTTGGGTGGGTGAGAGTGGTTGTCCTCCAGAGAAAAAAGCTCGAGACCCAACTCTCTATACCCTGACCTCATCGTGGACATGCACTAAGAACGACAAGGAGAAGACTGCTTCGATACCACTGATCCAGATTATTTCGATAACGATATGAAGGAAGAAATATAATAGAGATATAACAAGGAAATACACAGAGACATCATAAGAAACACAGTAACACAATAAAGCTCATATTCTATTAATGATTGTCTGAAATACAAAAGACTGTAAAATGGAAAAGCACACAAGCTATCTAGAATGTTGGTAGCTTATCTCTTAGGAGAGATGTGTCAGCTATGCTTATTCACAAGAAGTTGATTACAATGAGGCTCCAAAGGCCTTTTTAACATAAAACAAAAATGAGAAAACCCTAACTGAGGGAGATGAAACACCAAAATGTTTGTGGGCCCCAATGGGGGTAATTGATACGTCAACTTTCTGAGGGCGTAACTTTTGCATACGAACTTCGTTTGGGGAAATCGATACCTCATCAGAAAGGTCTAGCTGAGGACAACACATTCTATTCGTCCTGGCATCTGCATTTGGCTGAATGATGGGAGCACCTGGGCCAAAAACACATCGTTTAAGGCCTCAAAATGGCCCTGAAAGTTTGGGACTTGAAAAACTATAGAAAAACTACCAAGATGGAAAACTACAATTTTATCCAGTGGAATAGGTGGGTGGCCACCAATGCCCACTTGGATCAATTGTCTATGCGTATGTGTTGAAGAAGAGCTCTAGGAACCGCACCTCCTCTTAGACATTATACTATGTGTAGCGAAGTTGGGGAACCTTTCCCAACTAAGGTCATGCAATACTTATATTGGGCAGTAGTTCAGGCTTGGGAACTTGCTACTCCTTGACCGCCTAAACTTTCTTTTGTATTGAGGGCTTACTTAGGGAAGCCATTCTCCTTGTTGAATGTTTAATACCTCTAGGTTGTTGTACTACGACATTCTGCTCAGGATCTCTATTGTGAAATGAATGTGGCAACTATGCCTTGGAATGGCTACCTGTACTAAGTCCGCAACTTGAATTCTCTGAACTCCTAGCGCTCTTAGTGACACATGCGCTCTTTGCTTGACTCTTAACTATATACTCAGTTGCTTTGCGAAAATAGTAAAGTGGAGTGTGGTTGTTGATTGTTAAATACTATGTGGGTGACTTCCTTACCATGATACATGTCTGTTGAATTGTCCCTCGAGGTCTGTACCCATCATCAATAGTGGCCTTTACTACCATAATTGTCATTCACTGTGGGGAATTATTACCATAACTGATTTCAATTCCCCAGGTTATCATCACCTATCCTAGGGATAACTACCTGTCTTGTCGTCGTCGTATCCACTTGCATCCTAGTAGCTAGCTAGAAGATCATGTTGTTTCGTCCTTTGTCTTGTACTGTAGCATTTATACCTTAATCTCCTTCAAATATTCTAAATCCTTTTTTGGGTATGACCTATCTTGTCTCACTTTATTATGCCTACCTATCTAATTTTCCTACTTACTATGCTAGTTATGTTTGATCTACCTTAGTCATATCTACTTGTGCGTAGTGCCTCTCTACTATGCACTCGCACCTTGCATGGAGTAGGTTATCCCCATGCATCTGACCTGGGAGGGGGGTGACAAGTCTTCATTTGAACTTAGTTTATCATCCCTCGCCATGGTTGTTCGTGAAGTCATGTTTCTTGTACCCTGCCAATTGGACCATTGTACCAACTTTTGGATGGTTTCGATATTTAGGCTCACCACTTATCCGAGGTCGAGATTGTTAATGGTGTGTGGCATGCATATGAAACTTTCAGTGTGACGCGACACACTAGGGTACTCTTTGGACCCATTGCCCCTTAATATTGTTCATGGCTATTCAATGCCTTTCACAGAAACAATTGTTCTCCTAAGGGTCTTTAGTACCCTTGTATCAATTCATCAGTTCAAAGACTTTCATGGGAGGGAACCAAACTTTGATATATTCTACCACTCGTTCCCATCCATGTATATTTGTGTGGCATGTCACCCACCAATGTGAAAGTGTTCCTTTAACAACCTCATCCATGGCATGTATCCTTTGGGTCTCCGAGACCAATTCTTCCATCTACACCATAAATGCGTCAATTGGCCTTGTACCATAAAATGTTGGTAGGTTGGATAATTCGGATCTAATCCAACACACCGCCTTTGTAATTCATTTGCATATATTAGTTGAAATCTCATACAACTTATTTTTTCATTAATCCATAGCATCCTCCAAATTTATGTCATAGGAGCAAACACTTCTCCAACTCAATTCACCATCAGTTGTTGGGAAGACATAGTATTGTTTGTGCCCTGTGATATTATATACGTTCTCAATGATGGAACTCTACACATCCTCATTCACAGGCTCAATATATTTGTTTCCCTCATTCGAATCCAATGATGCAATAAAGCACAAGTTGTTTGTTTCAAAGGACATATGTTACTTCTTTAGGTTCAACATTGCATTGTTATCAAGTGCCTAGTCAATGCGAAGTAGAGCTTGGTAGGGGTCTAAGTCATCCATGATCTTAATCACCTCGAAATCTACTTTGGTCTTCACCACTTCAATGTTCACTTCCACTTGCTCTAGCTTGCCAATAGGTTATATTATGTATTAGGTGGAAAGCCATAGTTGAATAGGGGACGATACTAAATTTGGTTTACTCATCAACTCCCATGATTTCTTTGACAATATGTTCACGTTGAATCCTAGGTCCAACATGACATCATCCATCTCATAATTTTTTAGTTCAACTCTCATCTTAAATTCTCTTTTTGTGCACTTCTGTCTTCTCACCTAACGCACATCTCGTTACGACAACGGTGCAGAAATAACCACAATGGTTTCTTCTTCCCCCATACATCTTGTTAAAATATGGGTTCCTTCCTTTGCATCGTTAGGATCACTTAACCTTTGAAGGCAACAACACAAGAAATCACTTACTTATTTCTCTTATTCAACTATGCAGTAAGTGTTATGTTGTGTTTCCTCTCGCTCCATGTGTCACAACTCTTCACACACACGTTCCTCTTCCATTTCCTTTTGTGTTGCATGTTGCACTTCCTTGTGCACATGGGCTTATTCCAACACCATGTGCACCATGCGCTGCAATTCTTCATGCAATCGGGCTTCCTCTAGTGCCCTCTACATTGTGCACCTCACTTCATTGCGCGCATTGTCCTCCTCCAATGCCTTATAGGATTTGCGTAGGAATTGATTTTGTTGCATGATATCAAATTTAGGAGGTGTTTACACCGCTTTCCTAATCTTCCATTCTCTATTCTGACCAGAACTTTCTCCTCATTCCAAGTCCATACCCATCTGAATGCCTCCTCGGGTTACCACCCGTACATCAACTTCTTCTTTTAGCTTTTGTCCTTTGCATGGATCCATAGTCACCATATTGCAATGCCCCTTCTTCTCTTCCCATTCTCATGCCAACAAGTCTAGGCAATCCTCTATGACATGCTCTCTACTATGGAAATACCCACAAAGTGTGCATGGTTTGGTACAGAATAATGACACATGGCCTACTTCTCCACAGTTAAAGCAAGTAGGTGGTCTTCCTCATCCACCACCATATCCTCTTCCTCTTCCTTGTCCATATCATCCTCTTAGACCTCCTTGGTATCCTCCTTTTTCAAATCCTCCACTGTCTCCACCTTTCTATTATTCTTGAACCCGAAAGGCTTCTGCAATGTGCTCATTTATCAACTACAGTGACCAACAATTATTCACCACATGTCCCATGGATTTGCAAAACTCACAAAATGGAGTATGTGTAGTCTTCCAATCCTTCTGCAATGTTGGAAAATGGGGAGGTATATGGCCCCATTGTCTGCAAATCTCACACCACTCAATCTGTGGTCCGGATGGAAATGGATTTGATGTGCCCATCGCCATGTAACACCCCAGTGTAGGACATTCATTCCTATGGTGACCTTCTATGCGACACATAATATACCACACATTCTTTCACACCATGTTAGCCTTAGCCATATATTATAATTGCATTATGAAGTTTTCAAGCTGAGATTGTACCTGTTCCATCCTTATTGATGTTTCACCACCTCCTGGCGTAGCTTCTAGGTGCATCGCAATTTCCAAGGCCTCCACCTAAGTCATCACCTTTTGTTGGGTGAGCAGGACACGAATGTGGGGTAGGAGTCCTATAATAAACCATTCTCTATGTTGGACGTCTTGGATCTAAAATGTCAGTCTGTCCAACAATATTTTAAATTGTTGGTCATAGTCCCACATGGTTTCTCGAGTATGTTAATCTATCTCTTTGATCTTAGTGATGCACTATGATTCTGACTTAGGCTTCTCAAATTCCCTGAGTAGATCTATCTTTATCTTCGTCAAGAACCTAGCTTCTCCCATTGGCGTAGTAGCCTTGTACTTCATGTACCACGTTAGAGCTCTATCTCTAAAAGTGGTCTCCAACCATGCAATCTTGGATGCCTTGTCTGTGACTCTCTTCACAAACCATGTAATTTTGCACGTAAACCAATGATGATCTACATTATCTTTCGATATCATGAAATGAGGGGAAGCCTCATAGTTGAGTCTTGGTTCACCATACTCAATATAACACCTTGTCTTCTTGATTGTCTACTATTGTTTGTTGTTAATACAAATGTTCCTCCTTGAGAAGTATCATTGACTTTGTTTTCTCCTCCATTTGTCTCTTCTGACGTCTCTTCTTCTACTTTTCCGACTTCTACTTCTCTTACCTCTACAATTTCTTCGAGTTATTATTCTTTATGAAAAATGTGCAAGGGGGTGGTTAAAAGAGGGGGTTCCACCATAATCTCTCATTATCTTCGGTGAGGGATCTCAAAGAGCTTCCTACTTGTAGTTGCGCAATCCCACTCACATTTGTGCAGGCTTCTTCCCCTTCTCGGAGGGGTCCATCGCCATATTTTGTTTCTTTGTTCCCCATCTTCCTCTAATGTGACTACATCTCTAATCAGCCAAGGGGATCCAACTTCATCTTCTTCAACCCTACTCCCACTACTTCTGGTATCCTCTCTTCATAACTTCCTTCTATTGCCACATCTCTTTAGCAACCTCTCTCCTTTTGTGCTTCTCTTTGACATAGAATCGTCTCCCGCACACCCTCTTGGTGAAGTTTCCTTTCTCTTCATAGTGGTTTTGACCCCTCATCCTTCATCCATGGTTTTCTTTCCTCCACTCTTTTCAACTTTCCTCCTTAGCTCAACTCTTCTTGCATATCTCTCAACTCTTTTTCTCCTCTTTTGTTTTGGTTCCATCCTCTCTTCACCTCGTTTCATCTTCTTATGGATCCATTCTCTATATGTTTCCATTTTCTTTTCGTCCCCCCCCTTTCACGTGGGGGGGTTTACTTACCCATTTTATTGGGATCCATGCACATTAGCCCCTTTTCTACAAACAATATATTTATCCATAGAGGGATTTTTTCCAATAATCTCTTTCTAGGACTACCTACAAGATTCCTTCCAACATTGCTGAAGGACTCGCTAAACTCAACAATATACCCTTCTTTCACACGCTCAAACCCTAACTCAATAGCTCTAGCCCACTTATTATCCACAGATCTTAGCCTATTGGCAGTATTATGGTCCCACACCAGTGATTCTTGGCCTTCCAAGGCAAAGTTTATCTCTTTCTGCCTCCTTATCCACTCATACAGTAAACAAGGAAACTCAACAAAGAAAATTTCATGTAAATATGTATAGATGTACCTGTCTTTCCAACATTCGAGGTTGATCTACAGATTCTTGGTCTCTCGTCACATGAACTCATCCTCCTTCTTAGTTATATGGTCTTGTATCTCTTTGTTGGAAGGTTTCTGTCTCATTTTCTTCCTTCACCATGCAGTACAAAACCTTCAGGTCTCGACAACAAAACCATTTGTTGGCTCTTCTATTTGTTGGGAAGCTATAGACCCAGGGTTCAATAATATTTTACCAACAAAACACCATAGGCACCGACATATTCAATCTTCAGTCAAGGACCAAAAAAAGGTCTCACTCAAGACGCCATGAGAATCACTTCGACCATTGGTCTTGTGTAGGGTGTGAAGGAACAAAACATACATGAAACCTTCATTAGCTAGTCATTCATTCGTCATGCATAGAAAAATATAACACAAACATACATTCAAGTCAGAAATCAATAGATGCAGAGACAAATGTGTTCAGGTTGTACTCATCCATTTCATTCATTCAATGCAGTGACATACAATAGGGTTGTAGCCTAGTTAAGATACATTAACATTCAACATAGAGATGAGCCATATGCTAAGATCTCAATCTACTTTCTCTCTCATGCAAAAACCAGATTTGACAAGAAGAAACAACCAAGATTAACTCAAGCTTTGGCTCATCTCTCTCTCATACAACAATGCACTCTCTCTTCAATCAAAATCCCAACCCTTACGTATCTGCATGCATCCCCCCATATCTTTCACAGAGCATGGCAATCGTAACTAACTTGCGAGCTCTTACATAACCTCGACCATGACTATTTAGGTTGTTACAAAATAAATTACAATGATTCTTGAAGATATTTTTCGGATCTTTAATTCCTTACACATGATACAAAATGGGTTGGTGAGTGTAGTAAATCCTTGGCTGGCACAAATGTTGAAACTTGGTGTTGCATCGTGTGTATTCTCATACATGTGCACAATGGTGACTTGTGGCACGCATACACTCTCTATCAACCCTTAGGTGCCAACAATGGTCAATGAAACTTGGGGTCTTATACCTCTACCAAAGGGGAGAAAACTTTCCAGATGTAAATGGGTGTATACAACTAGTATGCATCAAATGGAAGTGTCGAAAGCAATAAGGCCCAGTTAGTTGCCAAAGGGTTTTCTCAAGTTGAAGGGATTGACTATAATGAAACCTTTTCCCTTGTAGGTAGCCAAAATGAATTTCATCCACCTTGTTCTGGCCCTTGTCACCTCATGTAAATGGGAGGTCCATTAAATGGATGTTAAATCTTCTTTCTTGCATRGGGATTTKCAAGAAGAAATTTACATGGAACAACCTCATGGATGTGTTCAAAATGACTCCAACCTTGTTTTCTACCTTAAGAAATCTCTCAATGGTGTTAAGCAAGCTCATTAATTTGGACTTGTATGCTAAAATGGATAGCTTTMTTCTTGACACTGGCTTTTCTAAATGTCAATATGGCTCTAATTCCCATACTAAGAAAGTAGGTAACCATATCATAATACTTGTTCTTTGTAGTGATGACCTTATTCTCATTGGTAATGACCCCAAACTTTCAAACTATGTGAAATCCAACCTTAGGAAGAAATTTGAAATGATAGAATAGGTTATTTGCATTATTTCCTTGGTCTCCAAGTATTGCAAACTAAGGAAGGAATTTCCTTTTCCCAGACTAAGTATGCATGTGACCTTCTTTGTTTCTTTCACATGGAAGATTGTAAACCAACCCCATTTCCCTTCCAATTTGGAATCAAACTCGTTGCCACCTGTACTATACCCGAAGTAGAAGCCACTTTGTACCATTATTTAGTAGCCTTTTATATTTGTCTCGTACCTATCTTGATATTTCCTTTGATATTGGTCTTGTTGCCCGATATATGCAAACACCCCATGAAATCCATTGGAAAGTAGAGGATACTTCGATATTTATGGGTTACAATTCAAATTGGGATACATTACAGTTTAGGTGAGACTCATTTGTTGGTTGGTTTCACTAATTCTGATTCAATTGGCAACCCTAATGACTAGAAGTCTACTACAGGTTATGTTTTCAATCTTGGTTTAAGACTTGTAATCTAGGCTCGTAAGAAGTAATTAGCACTTTCTCTTTCTTTAGAAGAAGTAGAGTATCGAGTAATAGTTGATGCAAGTCAAGAATCCATATGGCTTTGGTAGATCCTTTCAATGTTTGGATTCTAGTAGCAACATCCAACCAAAGTGTGACAATCAAAGTGTCGTCAAGCTCACCAAACATCCACTGAAAAATCAGAGCAAAAAACACTTTAAGCTACACATGCACGTCACTAGAAAGCTTATTGAATATCATGTTCTCAAAGTGCTCTTTTTCCCAATAAATGATCAAGTTGAAAACATTTTCACAAAGTCTCTTACATAAGTGAAGTTTTCCAAAATTTGATCTATGTTAGGAGTTCATGAAGTTGTCATTGAGGGGGGATAGGCTCTAATGCCTCCTTCCTTCTTCTATTGTGTCACCTTTGTAAATCCTTCAATCATATCCCAAGTTGTTTTCAAGGGGGGATGTTAGGATATTTAGATGCATGGGAGTTAGTTAAGTTCAACTTGGTCTAATGTGTCTTTAGGTAAAGTGGGTTTTCTTAGTATGCATTTATAGTTATGTAATCCAATGGTCACGATATGTTTTAGACATAAAGTGATTCAACGGTTCATATTATTCTTGATACTAACAACTATATTGATCTATGGCTTAACACAGAATTGGTCCATGATCTATTTAAAGATGGATGTTAAATATGCTTTCTTGCATGGGAATTTGCAAGAAGAAATTTACATGGAACAACCTCATGGTTGTGTTCAAAACTACTCTAATTTTGTTTGCGACATTAAGAAATCTCTCAATGGTATTAAGCAATATCCTTGGGCTTGGTATGCTAAAATGGATAGCTTTCTTCTTGAAACTGGCATTTCTAAATGTCAATCTGGCCCTAGTGCTTCTTATCCCCTACCCTAGGGATAACTAAGGACATCATGTCTTGAGGCCCAAGGGTCCTAGACATGGAGTACTGAGAGCCAGACAACTTGAGCATGGCCCCAGAGGGCCCTTCTTTTCTTCAGTGCAATTCATTTATTAGAAACAATAGTATCTGTCTCACCAACATGGTCTTGAAGTAACAGTAAGTCTTGGTCCATGAGGTAATGAGTTTGGGTATCATGGTATGTGTCACTCTGATTATTGAAGCACTTGAATATGTTGCATTTGAATTTTTCTTCATTTCATGATGTTTGCTTGAAAATTATGCTCTTTTCCTTGTTCATAGCTGGAAGGGTGACATGGTGCCCTAGTAAGTTGATCTCCCTTTAGGATGGGTTGCCACTGGGTGGGTCTGTTTAAGGTCATCATTTGTTCGCTCCATACTTACCACTTTCCATCTTTATTCCTCTCATCTCTCCCATATCCTTGTTAGGGCATTGGGATTAGATACACTAGGAAGGGTTTTACTTTACCTCGTCGGAAGAAGGTGCTAAAGGCCGAGAGGGTAAAGGTAGCTGGCAAGAGTTAAAAGCCAATATTGAAACCTTTGAGATGCTTCACCCAAGGATTCTTGAGAAAGTAGTAAAAAGCTTCTGAGTAAGAAGAGGGAACCCATAAGATACATAAACACTCAAGGTACTAGTTGATGGATAGGAGGTCTCATCACGAGCCGACTTATTATGACCATGGGCATGTAGAGGTATCACACTGCCACCTATCTGGTCACCAAACCAAGTTAGTGGCTCTTGGTGGCATAGCCAAGAGAAAGGGGGTCTCATCATGATCTAGCCTTCTCATCTCCGTGAAATGTTTGTGGATAACGCTATCACATGTGGTAAGAGGTGATGAATGGGCTAGGAAACAATAGCATTTGTGACAAGGTGCAACTCGCCTTCTACAAAGGTACCCACAGTTAAGACTTGCATTTCCTTGTTATTACTACACCCCATGCCCAAACACTTACCCCATGCCACCTCATACACTTACATGACCTGGATTTGCTCCCACCTGGGAAACACCCTAAACTTAAGAAATATTAGCCCAATAGGACGCCCAGAGACCTTCTCCAAACCTAACTTGGAAAATTCCATAATGTCTTTGAGCATTTGTTTGGGTTAAGGGGGGTTTGATGCACATGTTTGGGTAATTTAATTATTGGATGTGATTTACAAACTATGATCCCTGTGACTTATGAACCCTTGGAGAGCGTACTTGTTGTTGTTGTAGGACCTTGCCCGGTGGATAGGTACACTTGAGGGAATGATTATCTCATAATTTCATGGAGATTAAAGCCCACAGATGGATGTTGTAACCCCAACAACGGTAATAAGACATTGAATATTTGCACCGGGAAGAAAGAAGGGTGTTGCCTTTGGAGGCACCCTGACAGACCTAGACCCAGGGGGATCTTGCTCTTCCACATGGACGTTGGCCCTAGAAGGTCCATGATGTTACCATCATGACCCTGGACATCATCCAGAGCTAGGGTTTTTGTTTTGGAGGCATTTATGAGCATAGTGGCACGTGTGGGCTTCATCTGGGGCATTTGGAGGCCAAGCGCCCACCTTTTAGGCTCAACGTTCCACCTTGGGGCCTCAACGTCACCCTAGAAGGGCATGACGTCACCCTTGGAGGTGTCTTTAGATGCTAATTAATTTTATTTATGTCAAATTTGAATTTATTTGTAAATTGGCTAGGTCGGCCTTATTTTGACCTAAAAATTAATTAAAGGTCAAAATTTTGTATAAATAAACATAAAGTGCTCTCATTTTTACATAAAAACTCACCTCTCACAAGAGGAAGGACTTAAATTTTCGCCCTAAAGGGGTTATTGGCTGAAATTACCAAGGCACACTTGATTCGAGACTATTTTGGATGCATTTTAGATCATTTCTTGGTGAAATTTTGGCAAATCTAGGATTTGTGTGCTTGATTATTCTTGCTGAAGTAAGTAAATCTACAATTTTCATTTCATGGAAAATGTCTATGTTATGTTTACTTGTTCATATGTAAGATTATGAAATTTCTTGCTTGAAACCCTAGGAGTAAGAAACATAAGGTTCTTCTTTCTTACTCTTTATTTTGCTAGTTTTGCTTAAGAAGATCTTGTCTAACAAACTTCTAGAGCCCTAAAGTGTTAGCACTTTAGAAGCTTTGTCTAGTTCTTATTGCATTAAATATTTTCAAGACTCTAAGGATAGGATAAATCACTAGGTCCTAGAAGTGCATACACCCTAGTTGAACCTTCTCTTTGAGGCTTGGTGCTTGAGAACTTAAGGTACTACTTCTCAAGCTTCCACCTTGTTATTGTTTAGACAAGTATAATCATTGTTGTCTCTCCAAGTTAATGTGCTGATATAATTGACTCCATAAACCCTAAAGGCACTAGTCTCTTGTCTCTCTCTTGTTGGAAGGTTGATCAAACACTCAAACATTATTCTCTTAAGCTATTACTAATTAAATCTAACACTAATTTAGCCTAGATAGATAACTTTCTTGTTGTTGTTATAAATGTTTGCTACAACTATCTAGCTGCAACAAATTTTCTGCGTAATTAACTTTGAATGCTAGCTAAACACTTCAGAAGATGATTATGACAATTGATTATCATTTTGCTTAGTAAATGCTATCTTTTCACTGTCTTTTCAAGCAATTCTGATGAGCTTTTATTAAAGTTTTTGCAATTTATTAATTGTTGTTATAAACGTATTAACCGCTGCAATTTTATATCAACTAGAACTTATTTTCACTATCCATTTTCTCTTGAGGTGTTATTATCATATTTGTACTTGGAATTATTTTATATGCATGTTATATTGTCTTGTTCTGAATAGGTATATCAAGCACTTCATTAACCTCATCTTTTAGACACAGACTTAGTGACTTTGGTAACCAATGAGAGCACGGAATATATCTTGACCATAACCCTAATTTTCCATCCCTTTAGGTTACCGGGGACGCCTCCCCTGGGGTAGACCCTGCCTATCCCTAAAAAGTGGGGATTTACTATTAAGGTGATAGTGATAGGAAATTCTATTTGTTACGCCAATATCCCTTACTTGCCTTGGGTTTTTGGCAAGTACAGATTGCGCGATAACATTTTTGGCGTCGTTGTCAGGGAACACTGAGTCAATATTCCTCAATGACACTTTTTCAGTAAGCCTTTCCCTCAAAGCCTTCATCTTACGAAGCTTACCTGGTGACTCCATTGAGGGTGATTCCCTCACTCCCTTTGATAATCCTTAAGAGGATATCTGGCGACTCTATTGACCTTTTACAAAGTGCACCTTACTCTCAACTTTGTGATGTTTCCAAGATATGGGATCACGATGCCCTAGGAAAAAGTGTATCCGACTATTGATTTTGAAAGTTTTCAAGGATACCCATTGTTGGACGCGGACCCAGTCTGGGGAAAAGGGTATTTTTGGGGAGAGAAGCACGAAGGGAAGAAAGGACATGTGGAAGGAAAAGCAGCACGTGCAAGGGAGACCTAATGACATTAGGGTTATGATTTTTGTAATGTATTGTAATGGTTGAGGAGTCAAGAATAGATATAAGTAGTACTTAGGAGATTTAGGGGAGAGGACGGATCAGATAGAGAGCGAAGGACAGAGGGAGAGTCCGGAAGTTGTAAGATTTGTCAGAACTGTACTATTTTATAATCTAGTGAGTTAGGGAAGAAGTGGGAAACTCGATCTCAAGGGTTAGATCATAGGCTAAGGAGCCTAGTGTGATCTAGTTAACCTCACAGAGATCAAGAAGTCGATAGAGATTGTAATATCCAAGACTGTAAAAACGCGCAACATGACATATTGTTGAGAGATAATAAAGAGCTTGAGAGCCAGATCTTTGTGGATGTAGCCCAGGAGGGGATGAACCACAGTAAACCTTGTGTTGTGTGATTGAATGTATGCATCTATATTGTTGTTAAGAATTAAACGCTAGATGAATGAATGAAGGAACTAGTTAGATCTGATACTCCACATGCATGACTGAGAATGATTACTTTGATCAAGAGGTTATACTAAATAAATAAGGATTGCAAGGTATAACCACATATCTCTACTCATTTCTGAGCTCCAATCACTTGATTATTGCAGCCACCCATAGAGCTATCTCGGGTGAGACTGCGTAGTACACCCTGTGTACTACGTTGCCTTCTGGTTTACTAGGGGGGCTGATAGTTTTAGAGGGATTTTGTTTGAAGATTGTTAAGTCTGAACATGGTTCAACCTATGACATTAGGGGAAGATCAAAGTAGACAACTGATAAAGTAGAATATCAAAACAACAAATGGTTATGTTGCCAGTTGGAAAAGGATGGGACTGAGTGTATGAGACCTACTGAATATGCATCAAAAGAATGCTAGATCTGACGACAAAATGTTAAGAGAATAAGAATCTAAAAGGGGATGTTGAGACCATGGAACCCAACGAAGGCAAATATAGAGAGCTGGTTAAAAACAAAGGAGTTGGAGTTTGCTCAAAGAGATAATAAAAACTTGAATTTAACATCACGCAAATATATGGACAAGTACATATTCAACGACTTGCATGAAGTATTTTTCTGTGATTTCCCGCATGTATTGCAGGAATGGATATTAAGGTTGAAAGACAACCATCCTACAAATCAGGTCGAACAACTAGAGTGGAATCATGAAGAGATCACGCAGTTACAACAAGTTGACAATAAATTTACGCGTGCAGTATATTTCTGGTTAGACAACATTATTACAGGATTTATCACAGAATTTGCAGTAGATACGGTGAAGTCTTACAGTGCAGCAGAGCAAGAGTTCTTGAAGGGACCTCGAGGTAGGTATATTAGATCGCTATATACTTCCATTAAGATATTATTGTACAACAAAGATGTAATGAAAATGGCCTTAGACAACTAAACTTCTCTACGTGCATGGGGGAAGGGGGGAAGCACTAACAGAAGAAGGAGAAATGGACAGAGAAATGGATAAAGGAAAGAAGGAGGAGGCCTTGGACCCAATCATTATGGACGAAGACCAGATCAATCAGTTCATGGCAACAGCTGGAAGAACAAGCAGTGGAGTACCCTACCAATATAAGATGAACACCAAGAAGAGTGTCATAGTCGTGAGGGAGGGGTGGCAAGCAATGAAGAAGAGGTAGAGGATCTTCGGGCTATGGAGCAGATTAAGGAAATCCTACACGTGACATATGAGAGGAAGATGAGAGGTCCAAGAGTGGGAATAGAAGGCAACACTCCTATCCATATCAGTGTAAGTGTGGAACCCATAAATCCATGTATGACTAATACACCAATGAGAACACCACCATTTAGACAACCAAATTTTAAGAGAAGGAAGACAACAGGAAGTACATCTACATAGGGAACAACAACTGGGGGAGCCAGTTCAGGAAGCATTAGTCAAGTATCTACACCGCGCGGAGGTAGTAGTTCATCATTCAGGATGGCAGGACATGATCCCACCATTAGGTTACCATAATTCAAAGGAGAGGCATCAGAGGACCCTGAGAAGCACTTGTTTATTTGTGAAAAGATCTGGGAAGCAAAATAGATCATAGATGAGGACACTAAACTTGCAGAGTTAGCTATCACCTTAAGAGATCACACACTAGATTGGTACATGATCTTAGCTACAAACAGTTCGCCAAGGACAACTAGAACGACTGGAGATATGAAAAAGCTATTAATAAATAAATTCCAGAAGCCTTGCTCAGAGGATCAATACATGAATGAGATTATAGAGATTAGACAAAAGCCTAGAGAATCTATGTGGGAGATTGACCAAAGATTCAAACGATTGAAGGGAAAACTAAAGTATGTCATGACATATTTGTTGCATAGGCATCTGTTTGTCAATTCACTACTCCCACACTTGAAATATGTTAATGTTTAAGCCATTATTATAGTTCTTTGCATTTCATTAGATAACAATAACATAATACAAGATCACTGAGAAATACACAATCACAAGAGACAACATTTATACTGGGAAACCCTCCAGGGGAAGAAAACCCAACAAAACTTCCTTATTATAGATAGACAATACAATGCCAAGAGATAACTCAAACTCAAACAGAAGATGCTCTCCCAAAGATGTGTCACTCTCTCTCCTTCTTCTGCAATTCTGAAACTTGTCTCTCAAATGAGCAAGTGAGTTGTGTGTCTAAGTGAGGCGCTAGCCTCCTTATTTATATTAGACTGGCACATGTGAAGTGTCTCTTCACTGGTAGGGCCGACTTCTCCAACTGGGTGGTTATAACCACCTTTATTATATTTCGGGGCCTCTTTGATATCTTTTGGGGCCGACTTCTTATTCTGCATGTTACAATTATCTTTTGACCAATCCACACAAGGGGATTTGGTCCTTTATAATAACCGACATGATCAATCTGCAATGGGGATTGTTCCAATGAATAATATATCAAATAATAAAAATAATACACTTTGCAGTTACATTATTTTAACTCTCCCCCTTAACAAGAAGGGTATTCTTCAGCAGTATCATGGGAGAGAGAGAGGCCTTTATCATCAACAACATCAAGTGGGTGAGAGGACAACATCATCAATATCATCTTGGAACACTGACTAACGTATCTATAAATCATCGAAAGTTTTCTTCATCTGCAACATCGTCATTCTCAAAGGAATGCAATCATCATCTGCATCAATATGTATTAGTGTAAAACTGATACATCATCATCATCATCACAGCACGAGGTTGGCTCATCATAATAATACTAGAATGGATTTATGTCACAGCTATCCAACTGAAAGCACAATTCTAGTCTCATCTCATCTTCTTGCTTTACGTCATAATGATCAGGTTGGAAGCAAGGTACTCGTCTTGCTTTATGACACAACCATCAGGTCAGAAGCAAGATACTAGACTGGCTTTACGTCACAGCTATCCAGCCAGAAGAATAGTACTAGTCTCATCATCATCTTGCTTTATGTAACAACCATCCAATCAGAAGCAAGGTACTCATCCTGCTTTACATCACAACCATCAGGTTGGACGCAGGATACTAGACTAGCTTTACGTCACAGTTATCTAGCCAGAAGCACAGTACTAGTCTCATCACATCATTTTGCTTTATGTCACAACCATCAGGTCGGAAGCAAGAGATGTCTCATCACATCAACTACTCCCCCTTTCGAGGAAGGTCATTTTGGACTATACCAAGCTTATCTCGAAAGTGCTCAAACTTTACACGAGATAGAGGCTTGGTCAACACATCAACAACCTGTTCATCTGTGCTAATGTACTAGAGCTTTAAGGCTCCTCTCTGCACCATGTCACGGATGTAATGATATCGGATCTCTATGTGCTTCGACCTATCGTGGAATACAAGATTCTCTGTCATCTTTATCAAGCTCTGGTTGTCACATAAGATCGTGGTTGCTTCCATCTCTAGGTCAAATAGACCGATCAACAACTTTTGAAGCCATATAGCTTTGCAGCTGGCAAAACATGCAACAATGTATTCTGCTTCCACTATGCTGAGAGCGATACTGGATTGATTCCTACTCTGCCACAAGATCATAGCTGATTCCAAACTGAAACAACATCCTGAAGTGCTTTTCCTGTCAGAAACACTTCCTGCCCAATCTATATCAGTATATCCACTCAATGTGAAATCATGATCTCCATCATAGCTGAGACCACAATCTATTGTACCTTTAAGGTACCTCATCACATGTTTTGCAGCCACTAGGTGAACATGTCTGGGTTCTACCAGAAACTGACTCAAGGTATTCATGGAAAAACAAATGTCTAGTCTGGTGTTCGTCAGGTACATCAGCAATCCAATAATCTGTTTGTACAGTGTGGCATCAATCAACTCTGACGAAGTGTCCACTAGCAGCTTCAACTTCGCTTTCATGGGTGTATTCATGGGCTTGCACTCCAACATGTCGAATCTCTTCAAGATTTCGACTGTATACTTCCCTTGGTTAAGGAAGATCTTCTCGGGACTCTGCCATACCTCAAGACCTACGAAAGAATGCATTAGGCCAAGGTCTTTCATTTCAAATTCTGAGGCAAGTCTCTTCTTACATTCATTGATGATCTTTTTTTCTCCAGTTAAGAATAATTCATCCACATATAGAAGTAATATTATTGGCTCATCGTTCATGACCTTGAAGTAGAGGTTAGAGTCTGCTTTACTCTTGATAAAGCCTAAGCTCGTCAAGAAACTGTTTATATGGCCATACCAAGCTCTAGGAGCTTGCTTCAATCCGTATAAGGCTTTCTTCAATCTGCAGACATGAGACTTCCTGTCTTCAACCTCAAATCCTTGAGGTTGCTCTATATACACTTCCTCTTTGATGACACCATTTAGGAAAGTTGTCTTTACGTCCATCTGGTGCAGCTTCCACTTCATCTTAGATGCAAGAGCTATGATGGTTCTAATCGAAGCGTATCTGGCTACAGGAGTGAGTGTCTCTTCATAGTCAATGCCTTCCTTCTGAGAAAATCCACGAGCAACAAATCTTGATTTATACTTTTCAATACTTCCATCAACAACATGTTTTATTTTGAAGAGCCATTTGGAGGACACCACATTTTTACTCTTCGGTCTGGGAACTATTTCTCATACTTCATTCTTCATTATGGATTGGTATTCCTCTGTCATTGCATATGCCCATTCTTTCCTCTGAATGGATTCTTCAAAGCAGGTAGGCTCCTCCTCTAGAAGATCACACATCAAAGTCGTATAACTGGAGAATGTCTTTGGTCTTTCCACCTGTCTCGAGGTTCCTTTGGGAACACCATACTTCTCTCCATCTTGAATAAGCTCTCTAGCCCAAGCTGGCGTCCTCTTATGGAGGATCGTCATCTGAGGAGGTTCTTGAACTTATATCATGTCATGATCTGGGAACAGCTCACTCACTGGTTCAACAGCTCTGGGAACCTCCCTAACTGGTTCTGCAATCTTGGGGATTACGAGTTCCTCTTCGTATACTTCTTCAAGTTGGCATCTTCTTGATTTCTTAAGTGTCGCATCTTCGTCAAAAGTCACGTCCTTTCTGATCTCAATGTGATGATGACCTGGAATATAGATTCTAAAGGCCTTGGAAACCTTACAGTATCCCACAAATAATCCCTTCTTTCATGAAGGTTCCATCTTGTTTCTCTTCTCTTTCGATATATGAATAAATACTAGGCAGCCAAATATTTTGAGATGGCTTACCTCTAGCTTCTTTCCGGTGAACATCTCTTCTGGGGTCTTGACCCCAAGTGCACTATGGGATAATCGGTTCTGCACATATACAGTTGCCATTGTTGCTTCTGCCCATAAGCACATAGGAAGATCTTGATCATGGATCATAGTCTTCACAACTTCCATTATTGTTTTGTTCTTTCATTCAGCTACACCGTTTTGTTGGGGATTATAGGGAGTAGTGAGTTCCCTCTTGATCCTAGCATCTTTGCAGAAGTTCACAAACTCTTTTGATGTATTTTCTCCTCCATAATCTGACCTGAGTATCTTAATATTTCTTTCAGAAAGATTTTCTATCAAGGCTTTGAATTCCTTAAACTTACTGAACACTTCATCTTTAGATTTCAAAAAATATATCCAGGTCTTACGAGAATAATCATCAATAAATGATACATAATATACATACCCACTAATGGAGGACGATGGCATTGGGCCACATACATCTGAATGAATGAGCTCTAGGACTCCTTCTGCCTTGCTGTCTTTCTTCGGAAACGGGTTCTTGATGTTCTTCCCTTGTGCACATCCATTGCATACGCCTTCATGGTCACCTTTGAGTTCTGATAAACCTGTGACTGCTTTGCATATGTATGGTAGAGCCTTGTAGTTGATGTGAGCTAGTTTTCTATGCCAAAGTTCACATGAGTTTTCAATGACGTGGGTCATGGCAGCCTTTGAGTGGCCCTTTAGTTTATACAAGCCATTTTCTTCACTTCCAATGATGATTGCTTCATTTAAGGTTTCTCCTTTAGCCTGGTACATATAGTACGTCCTTCATCTTCAATGAATTTCCTGAATTCAATTTGTGGTTTGATTCTCCCACTCCCTTGATGGCATATTGGTAATCATCTCCAAGTATCACTTTCTGAGAAAAAAAAATTTCCGAGATACAAGAGAGAATGTTTCTTTGTCCTGTCATGTGCTTGAAGGCACCACTATCAATAAGTCACGTGTCCTCTCTAGGTGTTATCGATCCTGAGAGGGTCGAGATTAAGACATGGTCTTTGATCTTCTCTCTTATCATCTTTGTGGGTGGCTCTTCATCGTCAGCTACATGGGCATGGTGCCTCTTATGTTTTCTCTTGTATTCTTCTCGTCTCTCTAGACAAAACTTCACAATATGTCCCGTCTTGTCACAATGATAGCATTGTATAGATGAGTAGTCCCTTTCCTTTCGTTGTCCCTTCTTCTGAAATCTCCTTGGATGAGATTCTTTATGATTGAATTTGTTTGATTGTTGAGGCTCTTTATGAGTCTCCTTTTGGAAGTAGGGTTTCTTCCTTCCTCCTTTGGCGTGAGTAGCTAGGGCTTGATCATGATCTCTTGCTAGTAACGCTTCACGATTCGCTACTCTTGTTTCTTCTTGGATGCATTATCCCCACAGACTATCAAACTTCAGTTTCTTCATTTTGGCACATATCGTTTGGATGAATGCATCCCAAGGTCTTGTGAGACCATTGAGGGCCATCATTATGAGTTCGTCTTCGTCTATGGTATCTCCAATCGCTTCTAACTGTTCTTTGAATTCTGAGATTCTAGAGAAATATTCTTGAATTGTTTCTCCTCTCTGCATCCTTGTATTCTTCAATTGAGTTCTTAGATTCATCTTCCGGTTTATGTTCTTTCCTTCATACAGTTTGGTCAAGGCATCAAACATCTCTTTCAGAGTCTTCTTAGATGACACATAAGGAATCAGGTGGTCTTTGATTGAATCTGCAATGATTCTTTTGGACCTGATTGTGTCCTTTTGATGCTTTGCCTTTTCTGCAGCATCGGTGGGTTCCGACACTTCTCCTTTGAAAAATCTTGCTAAGTCATTCTCTTCAAGAATGAGGTCAATCCTATACTTCCAGGCATGGAAGTTTTCCACTCCTTCTAGCTTGTCAACAAGCTTAACACTTGCAGACATTTTTTACCTGGAGCTAGGAAAATGACCGAAAAATGAAAGTGCTCAAAATCAAAATCTGAACTTACCAGGAGGTGCGCTTGGCTGAGGTGAGTAGCCTGGTGTGTTTGGATCTAAGAAAATCCAACTTTTGCTCCTCCAAACTTGATTTGTGGATTTCTGGATTGGTGCTTCTGGTTTTCTGGTACCTCTGGTACACTAGTTTTTTGGTACTTCTGGTACTTTGTGAAACTAGGGTTTCACTTTCTAGGAGATCCAACCACTGAAAAGGTGCGCTGAGAGTGCCAAAAGGATCCTTGGGGGAGGGCACACTTTTCTAGGTGGTTTTAGGGCTGAAAAGCTTCACCATCAAAAAGCCCTAAGTTGCATGTACGACAATAGTGACGTTTTTCACTCTTGTGAAAGATGTTATCTTCAGCTTGGCTCTGATACCATGTTAATGTTTAAGCCAATATTATAGTTCTTTGCATTTCATTAGATAACAATAGCATAATACAAGATCACGAAATATAGAATCACAAGAGACACAACATTTATCCTGGGAAACACTCTAGGGGAAGAAAACCTAGCAAAACTTCCTTATTATATGTAGCCAATACAATGCCAAGAGATACCTCAAACTCAAACAAAAGATCCTCTCCCAAGGATGCGACACACTCTCTCCTTCTTCTGCAATTCTGAAACTTGTCTCTCAAATGAGCAAGTGAGTTGTGTGTCTAAGTGAGGCATTAGCCTCCTTATTTATATTAGACTGGAACATGTGAAGTGTCTTTTCATTAGCAGGGTCGACTTCTCCAACTAGGTGGTTATAACCACCTTTATTATATTTTGGGGCCTCTTTAATATCTTCTGGGGCCGACTTCTTATTCTGCCTGTTACAATTATCTTTTGACCAATCCGCAAAAGGGGATTTGGTCCTTTATAATAACCGATATGATCAATCCGCAATGGAGATTGATCCAATGAATAATATATCAAATAATAATAAGAATACACTTTGTAGTTGCATTATTTTAACAAAATACCCCTTGTGACAAAAAAAGTTTCAAACCCAGGCAGAGGTTCTATAGGCACCCCTCCAACTGGAAGAGAACCAATATCATAAGACAGATCTAGCCATAGACGAACTGAAGGAGGATTTGGAGAACTTAACATTTCAGCTAAACCAGAACAAAGGTAAGGACAAAAGAGAAGTCGTTTGGTGCATCACATGTAGGACAGAAGGACACTATAAGAATGGATACCTAACATCCGCGCAGTACAAGGCAACAGGACTACCAAACTCGTTGCCAACAAGAGGACTATGGTGTGATATCTATAAGAAACAGGGGCACGATCCATACAACTATCCAATGATGCAGAAATACCAGACATTACCTAAGAGTTAATATTGCAACTTTTGCAAGTCAGTAGGCCATGATGACAAAGATTGCAGGACCATGGATCTGATGAGGGAAAGAACATCAGACGCTTACAGGGTGCAGGCATAAATGATGACTGGGTTTGACGTCCCTGGCCATCAACCTTTGTCGGGTAACTCTACCTGAACAACCTTATCCTTACCTTTTAGCTCTGATACCAATTTGTAACGTCCCCATCCTTAAACCGACAGGCTAGGCAACAATACCTCGGAAACTAACATGCTCAAGCATACACACACACACACACACATATATATATATGGATATATTTCTAATGCAATTTTAACTAGACATTAACATTATGTACATACACATATTCTTGCGGAAGTGACAATGACACATACCAATAATTAATGGATGATTTATGTTATACTATCACACAACTTAATGCAAAAATAACAGTAAAATCATACATGCAATAATCATGGACAAAACCATAGATGTAACAACATATATAAATACATAGCATGTAAATGAATAGAGAAATGGGTACTTATCTTTTAATTGAGGCCCACCAACTATGCGTAGACCTTCCACGAACCTCCCAGCCTTAGACCACATGCTCATCACGCTCAACAATGGGTCACCCCCGAGCTGGGACTAAACTCCACCAGAAAAGGGATTCCTAGGCTTGGAAAGGAAAACAAGGAAGTCGCACAGAACAACATGAAGGATTTTATCCCATGAGCAACTTACGCCCACAACTCACAGACAGTCATTTCCGACACGCCTGTTCCACCCCATGAGGGTACACCTTCACTATTACAATTCTATCAACTACTACACTTCCCTTTCCTTGGGCTTCAGTAATAGGTTGGATCAGAAGTCTTAGAGTACTATAGCTTCTATGGGACTCCCTCCAGGAGAACTCACTTCCCCAGTAAACTCTATCACCTGGGGAGAGTTGCTCATAGGTCTGACAACCTGCTTCTTCAATTCAACTCTTAAGTCAAACAGACATGGGTGATGTCGACAACAGAATTCAGCTAATGCACATGTGTTGGTAACAACTAAAAATGGTTAAGGGCATAGAATATGGCAGCAAGTCAAGCTCAGCTAAGGAACTGCGTTGGAAGCAACAACCAACCGCTAAGACACATCACAAGCTTAGGCACAATACAAGTGTGTCGATCTTCATGAGAAATATACAGGATAACTCCAGTATATCTGTAGGTTACAGGCTCTCTCTATCTCAATATGTGCTTCAGTGGGGAGTATGGCAGACTTTCAGGGTGGCTACTATCGCGAGAGTACATACTGAATCGTGAAGGATGGTGAGAATCATGAGAATCAGGAGAATGGTGAGGGAACCCCCCAACGAGCTGACTTCCCACCTAAAAATTACATGCACCCAGGTTGACACATGTCTCCCTGAAGCTACATGAGCTCCACTTAACCCTCGTCCCCCTTCCCCAAGAGCTTAGGACAACACGGTTAAGTCAAACCTTAGCCTCTAGGAAATAATAATATAATATTATTCATTTAGAGGTAAGTCCTCTAGCTTAGCCCCTATCCCTAGACACTTAGCCCCTTCCCTACCTAGTGGAGATTAGTCCCCCATAACTCTTTCTTCATGGAGGATCTACACTTAGTGATGTAATTTTTATTAATGATGTGAGTATTTACATATACAAAAATCAGGCTCATTGGCCTTAACATCTGGCTCACCAACCTAATAAACACATAATTTTCTCAGCTTATAACCACTCGGCTCACCAGCCTATAAACATAATTAAAATTCAGCAGGGGCTCATCCTTGGGGTGTTACAATCCCCTCCCCTTATTTTTGCATTGTCCCCAGTGCAACTTATTTACACAACAACAACAAGATTTCCAAAATCTTCAAAAATATGTGGGTACTCTGCCCGCATAGCATCTTCATGCTCCCATGTTGTGTACTCAGGACCATACCAGTTCCATTGAACCTTCACAAGATTTACGACTCGATTCTAGAGTTGCTTTCTCTTCTAGTCTAGTATGCGCAAAGGTTTTACTTGCAAAGCGCATTCTTGTTCCACCTGAATCACATTCCAATCAATTACATGATTAGCATCATGTATATACTTCTTGAGCAATGATACATGAACTACATTATGAACAATCATGGATGTAGGTAATGCAATCATATAAGCTACTGCTCCAATCCTTTCTAGGATTTCAAACGGTCCATAAACTTTGGCTGCCAACTTGGAACAACTTCCCAGCTTCCAGGAACTTTTGTTGGCTTTCACCTTCAGGAAAACATGATCCCCTACTTTAAATTCCTTGTGAGTTATGTTCTTATCAACATAACTTTTCTGCTTGTCTTGGGCAGCCTTCAAATTCTACTTAATCTTCAACATTTGCTCTTCCATTTCCTTGAGCAACTCTGGTCCAACCACTGCCTTATCAACTGGGTTGTCCCAGCTTACTGGGGTGTTGCACTTTCTACCATAAAGTGCTTCGAACGGGCTCATCTTCAATGATGCTTGATACCCGTTGTCATAGGAAAATTCTACCAAGTGTAGATAATCTTCCAATTTAGATGGTTTGTCCATCACATACATCCTTAGCATATCTTCTATCACTTGGTTTACTCTTCTTATTTTTCCATCTGACTTGGGATGATAGGTTGTGTTGAAGTTCAGGTTTGTTCTGAACCCCTTGAATAATCCTCTCCAAAACTTTGAGGTGAACTTCGGGTCTTTGTCAGATACAATTGTCTTGGGAATATCGTGCAATCGTGCTACCTCCCTCATATAGATATCAAAAACGTTAGTTTCCTTGTGAGTGGTCTTCAATGGAATAAAATGGACAACTTTAGTAAGCGTGTCCACTAATACCATGATTGCATCATGTTGTTTGCTTGTTTTGGGCAATCTTGTGATGAAATCCATTGTCACCACTTCCCACTTCCACTCAGGGATGGTTAACGGCTATAGCAACCCATCTAGGTGTCTATGCTCAGCCTTTACCTTTTGAAATTCCAAGCATTTAGCTATGTATTTAGCAATCTCCCTCTTCATGCCTGGCCAATAATATTGACTCTTGACTGCTGAAATTGTTTTATGATATCCTGGGTGTCCTGCATAAGGTACATTGTGCATTTCTTTTAAAATCCCACTCCTCAATTCAGGAGAATGGGTACATAAACTATGTTTATGTACAAGAGAATTCCAACAATTCCCATTTCATAATCCTCATCTTTATGTTGCATGTTACCTTGTTGTAATTTTGTTACCAATTCCATGTACTGCAAATCAGCTTTTGCAGCTTCAGAAATCCTGCCTTTAATATCCATATTATACATGTTGATAGTTGCAGCATGTAGTTCATGCACTCTCCTAATGAGTGCATCAACCACTTTGTTGTCCTTTCCTTTGATGTGCTTGATATCAAAGTCATATTCACAGAGGAATTCTAGCCATCTACTTTGCTTAGCATTCAAAGTAGGTCGATCAAGCAGATACTTCAGACCATTATGGTCAGTCCTGATCTTGAACCTCTTTCCCATGAAGTAGTGCCTCCATTTCTTCAAGATGTGCACTATGGATGCCAACTCCAAATTGTGAGTGGCATAGAGCCTTTCATGCTCTTTCAATTTTCTGGACTCGAAACATATCACAAATCCTTTCTGACTAAGGACTCCCCCTAGTCCTTCTTTGCACACATATGTGCAAACCACAAAATCTTCATCTAGATCTGCAATCTTCAGAATTGGAGCACTGGTTAAAAGTTGCTTCAATTGTTGGAATCTCTTCTCACGTTCTTTTGTCCATTGAAACTACTTCCCCTTCCTTTGCAAGCAATTGATGGGGTGAGATATTCTTGAAAACCTCGCAATGAACCTTCTGTAGTAGCCAGCTGGACCCATGAAGGATCTGACTTCTATCACATTTTTAGGTGTTGTCCACCCTTTAATGGCCTCAATCTTTTTAGGGTCCACGACTATCTCTTCTGTTAGCATTGAGAGTCACCCTCAGACTGCAAGAGGATAAGCCTAGTACCCATAAAAATAAAAGTAAAATGGATTAAAATGGTTTGAGTAGGTGGATCAGTGAGACTACAGGGAGAGGAAAAGATAACAGAAGTAACTGCAGATTAGTTCAGGACCATTTGACTATGAATTCATAAGTATCGTGAATAATGAAGGCATTTAAACCGCCTATCCGACAAAAGGATTTATGTGGTGATGAGGAGAAAGAAGACATAAAATGTCTGAGTGATGAACCATGAAAAATGGGCAAGATGACAACAGATCTTCTACTGCCTCGGGAATCCATAGATCAAAGAGATGCTACATCTAGACAAGAAGAAAACAAAAAATGTCTGTTGAACCATGAAAGATGGGCAAGATGACAGCAGATCCTCTGCTGCCTCGGGAATCCATAAATAAGAGAGATTACATCCAGACAATAAGAAAAACAGAAAATATCTAATGAACCATGAAAGATGGGCATGATGACAACAGATCCTCCATCGCCTCAGGAATCCATAAATCAGAGAGATTACATCTAGACAAGAAGAAACAAAACAACGTGTAAACTAAGAAGATGGTCTGATAAAAACAATTCAAAGGAATCTTCAATAACATAATATTTACAAACTAAAATACAGAGCCCTGCTCATAAAACTCTCTTGACTCACCAGCCTCTGAAAAACCCCGTCTTACAAAACCTAAACTAATCTATTTATAGCAGATCTGTCCACAACTTCCAGGAGTGTGACCTGGCCATCTCATTCAAAGCTTTCATATGTGCATCCTTCTGTCAGACTATGTGTGTATCCTTTTGTCAGACGTGAGCTCAAATCAACATGGGCCTCCAAGAAAAATCGTCCATAGGGGTACCTCGGGCTGACAGTTCTTTCTCCACGACCAGACCCTCCATGCCTTATATTTATGGACTGAACCGAGGTTTCAGCTACCATTCCCTGCTCATTAACTGAATCCTTCTTAGGATTGGAGCGCGGCAGGACGATTATCAGGCAACCACCTGTCGCTATTGGATAAGGCATCATATGCGCATGTGATTTCGGGACCGTGGGAAGTGGTTAGGCCCACACTGCTTTTGGGCCCAAAATGCACCCTCCTCCGCAACGTAACCTCCCCCCAAAACCGTGGTTAGGATTTCGGATCGCTCAAGGCCTTTTATCGCCCAAGCATGCTGCGGCCCCGAAATGATTTGAGGTTGTTGATCTGGACGAGAACAGAGATCTAGGCGCGCCGACTATTTTAGTGCTCCAGTAAACATTTTATCTGCCTCCCAATTCTAGGATCCATTAAAACTGCAAATGGAGGTGGCACTAATCTTGGCGCTTGAACAAGAACACTTCCTGAAGGATGATCTCCCGCAGCTGACGTGGCAGCCTGATGTCACTATGCTGACATGTCGCGGATAGAGGGGTGACATATGTCACTCGAAAATAGGCTGAAGACATGTCCAAAAATGCTTGAAATGAGTGTCATGTGTCAGCACTAGATGGATGCCACGTGTCTCTAACAGATGAGCCCCACGCATCAAAATTGATGGGTGTTAAGTGTATTCGACGCTTGGAGCTAAGGGGGGGGATGCATGTAGATATTGTATAACTTATGGAGTGATAACATTTAGCTCCATAGGGGATGAAATGCTCCCTGCGAGCTGCCAAGAACGCGCAGTTCCAGTGCCTTAGCTGATGGGTTGTGGAGTCGAGCTAAAAAACATTTTGTTGAAGACATCAGGCTGATATGTACACTATTCTACTAAAAGAAAATAAACATACATGCTCCAGAAGGAGCTTATTTATGTACAATCCTAGACTAACTGACTTTTTACAATGGGATAGGTGACAACAAACTTCCACCAGAGCCACTCAAGTATCTTCCTAACGGAAAACTTTCTTACTCTGCCACTCATCAACAAGAGATAATAAAATTGTGACAGCAAAATAATCACATTCTTCAGATTACCTCCTAATGTTGAAGGTGTTAACACTCTGTAAATTTTTTCTGACTGATAGACAAACGATAGAGCTAACTGTTTCAACCTACTTTAGAGCTGGGCACTAGCTTGCTCAACTCAGAGAGGGATCTCTCGTGTCACTTGATATTTCTTTGGAAATCGGTGGCTAGATTTAGTTTGTTTGGGGTTTTTTATAAAGTTGTTGGCAAGGAAGGGGAGGGACACTTAGGGCTATGGAGTCGAAATTTTGAAAGTGAATGAAAATAATGACTGGCCGGTAGAACTCTCCATAGGATAATGGTTAAATGAGGCAATGAATCTGAGTTGTAAATTGTATTTAAGCAGGGTATAAGAGGAAGGAGAAAACAAATAACTGCATCAGAGCATTACTGAAATGAATTCTGAATTAGCTAGGAAGAAAATTACATGGTTTAAATTGCTTAAGCCGAGAGCATCGTAAGATGAATTCTGGGCCTTTGACTCTCCAATTTAAACAGAAGAAAATGTGAATGGAATTAAAGAACACAAGAAATACATACAATGAAAGGAGACAAAACACATATCACCACCATTAGAATCTTTTCATAGAGGCTTCAAAAGCTTCTGCATATGTATTCAATTCAGCTCCAGAAAATTACAATTGAGTTCAGAAACAACTAAAAGGTGCCCTAGCACTTCTGCGAACATTAATTCATTGGGAATTTCTAACATTTATACAATTCGATTACAATGGTTGAACTGAAACATTTCAACTTCTAAAACCAACTACAATAATTTCAACTAACAGACTCGGTATGTGAATCGATTTACAATGATTAAACAAAAACATTTCATAAACTAATGGCTGATTTTTCTGACTGTTCGACTTTGTTTTTGCCATCTGTCTTGCTTTGATATTCTGTTGAGTTCTCCAATCTGGTGACACTTGGAGGTTATTTGTTGGTTCCTGGAAAATTACATTTTGTCTTGCCTAGCCGCATGATCTCTTTCCACTGTAAGTCAGAAGGGATATCGTAATCCATCATTTCCTTTATCAGGATCTCCAGGTCGATGCAAGTGGCATAAGTCATAGTAGGCAACCCGATCTTTACAGTGTTGAACTGATTTAAGATCTCAAAATTTGTGGTCAAATATTCCACCAGATTTGGTCCTTTCAAGTTTTCCCCCAGGCCTTCAAACCTGGAATGATGTATTCTACACTAGGCAAGGAGAGAATTGTATTCCTCTTGATCATATAATTTCCCTTTTCCATCCCAAAATGGTGGGAGGCCTTTGATGAATAATTGCTCAAACATATCCTTGAACTCTTGTATACTCTGCTCTATCTGTATGGATTTGGTTTGAACTGACTTGAGCAAGTTGTGCTTAGCAATGACTCTCCTGGCCCAAATGATCACTGTAGTCCTGTCTTTGACCCCAATGGTCTGAAGTGGAGTAGTGGGAACATAATTCAACAGATTTATAGCATTTTGGGCCCACTCTGAGGGTTTTTTCGCCAGTTTCTCATTCACAACAGTTCACCTGCTTCTGGTTGTGATGGTCATGTTATCTTTGTCATTTATGAAATTTAGGTACACCCTGAATTTAGCAGCTTCAACAACAATAGAGTCCCATATTACATGTTTAGCTCACTACAAAAGTCCTTTACCTTTCAACCTCATCTTCAACTTGTCTACTCTTTCCTACAAATCATGATTTTCTTTCTGGAACTGGGCCATCTTCTCATCTTTTATTTTCATTTCTTGTTGTATCTTTTCTATAACTCCCTTAAGGATTTTGATTTCTCCTGCCTTCAAGCTAACTTGTGACATAGCCTGGACAATTTATTCATTTTTTGACCCAGCTCATGTAGTACCAGGTACAGCTGCAGCCACGTTTGATACTTCTACCTGTTCTTGTGACCAATCCTCCTTTTCTTTCTCCATCTGCAATACTTTGGGCTTGTAATTCAGTGCTTCCTGTCAAAATGTCTCTTTTTCTTGTTCTAGAGAAACCATCTTTGTTTTTTGTGGATGCTCTGTGGCAGACATCTTTAACCTCTTCTTCATGCTTTGAATCATCTTATCTTTCTCTTCTAAGGAAGCTTTTACCCCTTCAGGGCCTTCAGATTCTAATCTCCTGACTTGGGTCTGTTGGGCTTTGCTAGATGCTTTTTCTTGCCTCAATTGTTCCTCCAACTTAAATGCATGAGTTTTCAGCCTTGAAACCTTCAAACTCAAACTCAAGTAGTCTGAATACAACATGTCACTGGTGTTTCTGTGGAACTTCATCTTGTTTAGGGCACTGATATTTTCATAATGTAGTTTAATTTCATACACTTTATCCTCATATGCCGCTGTTATGTTGAGTGTCTTCTTTTCTATATCCTTGATTGAGAACTAGGAAGACTTATGTTGAGAAATCCTTTCTACCTCGGGTATCAAATATCTTATTTGACTCATGGCCAAGCTCCCTTTCACAACATATTGATTTGCTAAATCTTCTTTGGATTGGTATACTGCTTCAGGTGCTTTATCGAAAACGTGTTTCTTGCTGCTAAAAGATCTTGAACTGCTTTCACTTTGGGGCATGCTTCTTTTACCAGTTTCTTCCTTGTTGGTGCCACCCTCCACCATATCCATACTCACTTTCCCTTTAGGCTCTTCTTCCTCTAGATCCACTATTTGTGGAGAATGTGTGATCTTTATCTTTTTAGGGACACTTTGCTACTCACTAGTACCCATGGCTTTTGAACTACTTCTTTTGGTGTAGACACTTGCTTTGGGAACTTTGAATACCAGCTTCTGAGTGGTTTTTTGTGTCTGAGTCTGCTGCAGGGTTGGCCCTACTTGTGGTGTCTGATCAGGCTGCAAGATGGCTTCCATACCAGCATAGGTTTCCAAATTTTCCAATTTTTCAAAACCTTCAACATGTTCATGTTCATAAGTGCCCTGTTTTCTTATCAATCTTCTTTTAGATATGACCTGTTGTGGATCATATATTCTCCCTTGTAGTTTTGAAAATCCAAACTCCTTGAGTTTGGCTTGGATCTTAAATAAACAGGATCTAGTCTTCACAACAAAGGGTCCTATGATGAAAGGAAATTTCAGGTTGGATACCTTGTGCATTTTCAGGAAATGTTTTGTTTCTGAGATGATTCTTTGCTTGATGAATTCTAGGGAAAAAATTATGGGTGTCAAGAAAATAGGTAGAAGGTAAGGGGCCTCTTGACAACCATATACCCAAATCATAGTAGAGTGAATGAACAACACCCAATCTCCCACTTTGTTCTCTAGATTTGGCTGCAAATAACTTTTCATGTCTTCTAAGACTCTTGGCAGGCTGGTGTTGAAGATTAAGCTGTAAACTCTGGACATGATCTTATTTATAAAAATGAGCATTGTGATCCTTTTGCATTCAATTGAGATGAATGCAGCGTCGGGGAACTCTGTCTTGTTTGTCTCTAGGAACATTTTCAGCAAGTGTGTGTAATACATGAAGTGCCTTAGTGATTCGAAGTTCACTAGTTGCTTGTGTACATTATCAGCTATGAACTCTTCAAAACTGATACAGACAGATTGACTGGACGCTGACTGAAAAAAGGTTAACAAAAAACCTAACATGACCTCAACTACAAATTTTTCATTATCTAAACCTAAAATCTAACTGAGTATGGAACAGGCCCACTGGACTTCAATAACCATGACGCTTACATTCATAGGCAAGGACAAACTCTCGAAATAATGTTTGGGTTTAACAATTGTTCGCAAAAATAGGGTTTTAACCTCAGGGGGACATTCTTTGTAGACTATAATTAGATTTTATTCCTCGAAGGGTTCAGATGTTGTGGAGGGAGACTCTGGTATGCCGAGGGCATATCGAATTGACGGGCTATCTATTCTGCACAGGACCTCTGACCCTAAATTATTTAAAACAACCTTCTCTTCCTGTGAGTATTGTTCTCCACACTAGCTTATGAATTCTGGTAAGGGGAATGCGACTTCGACGGCATAAGGGAATATGGAGGATTGAACCACTTCGAGGAAAGGTATTTGTCTCCCTATATTATCTGACAAATTGTCTCTGGATACAGAGACAGGTGAGACTATTATTTTGGTGTCAAACACATCAGAGTCTCTGTCAATTAGGGCTTCTTCGCTTGGCAGGGGGCCTTGCTTTGTTACGCAAAAAATGACAGGATTCATGGCAATGATGAAAAATACCTGCGAATGAGCAGAAAACACGTAAATCTGGTGCACTGTTGAGCTTAGTTCGACTGGAGCGGTCGTGCCACTTTTAACATTCCAACGATTTGAAAAAATCATAAAATAATGATCGGGGGCCCTCCTTTATATATTCTTTCCGATATTGGGGGCGAGGCAAAGCGGTTTGCAGCAAACCGTTTTTCACCCCGATACACATCTGGTGGCACCACGTGGTCACAAGTTGAAACCACAATATTTTTATCGGACTGCTCTCAAATGATTAAACTTCGCGCTAGTTCTTTTCCCAATATGGTTTCTGACCGTCGATTTGGGATGTCTCGGATCTGTGGCCCTCTGGGTCCCATCAAGCTCGTGCCTTCGCTAGATTTAGCCTTATTCTGCTAGATGTGGCCCCGATCTCCAGTTTATTGCGTATCTACACTGGTTTAGCCCCTCGCTAAGTCCCAAGACTTGGATTTCATCAAAACAAATTATGGTGATAAGAAAAGGTATGACAAATCTTGAAGGATTCAATACATGGAGGAAATGCAACTCCATGTACTCCCCCACAAGGTCATAAAATAGGTGATAAAACCTACTAGATTGGTAACAAAAAGCCTGCTTTGCTTTACAACTGCTCACATCTGGTTGAATTTATGTGCCAAGCACGGGTGAGTGAAAGGTTGATGCAAGTTGTCGATCCAATTCTCTTTTGCCTTCTCTAGTAACATCTGCTAGCTGATGGCAATAAATCTCCTCATGTATATAAATGAATGGATGCTTCTCTTTAAAATGTTGCTAATTTATAAGTGTTGGAGATGAGATAAGCTGCACATTTAGCTCTTCCATTTCTCCTTCATGGCTCTCCCAAGGATCAGATCCATAATTATCATATACAGGAACCATGCTACAAGGTTCCAAAGAAGCCATGAAAAATATTTACTCTTCATCATCTTCACTGGTATATTTGTCAAAAATTGGTTGTTTTTGGTCAGTATTTGAAATATCTTCTTCAGCATAAGCATCTGTTTCAAAAATAGAAATATCCTCTGCATTTTCTTCATAAGAGCAGCAAACAAAATTTTCAACTGATGTAGATGAATAGGGAAGAGAAAGAGTTGATTCCTCATCCAAGGTATCTTCTTCATTCTCACAACCTTCATAAGAATCAACTACATCCTGAACACAGTCTGTATACTCCTCACAACATCTATGACAAATTAACTCAGAGGAATAAAACGTTTGACAATGAATACTGAAAGTTGCATGAAACTCTTTGAGGGAGGGGATGCTAGTAGGGGCAAGGATCGATATCACTAATGAACATCTCCCTCTAATGAGTACATGAACATCCTCATACGTATGTCTTCATGCAGGATGTCAAGTTGTTGTATCAAAGCATGAAATCCAAGAACATGTTCAAGAGGGATGTCATCTTATCTTCATAAAATCTTGGCAACATATCTTGTCATTCATCGATACAAGGCACATTATGTGGATAACCAGCTATGGATGAGAAGTTGAGTGGGGCAAACCTCCTGGACAGGATCGCCTCCATAGCCATTTGATTTGTCTCCTTCCAGTGGAGTCACCAACAGATTCTGAATAATGGAGTCGCCATGGTGAAAGATAAGTAGTCAGAATAATGTGTCCAGCTTCAGTTAACCATCTAAAACTAGATCTATTTGTTGTCGTTCTCCCAAGGAAGATGTCTTCACTTCTGTCCCCAACAAAGACGCCATTAATGTTAGCATTGAGAGTCACCTTCAGACTACAAGAGGATAAGCCTAGTACACATCAAATGGATTAAAATGGTTTGAGTAGGTGGATCAGTGAGACTGTAGGGAGAGGAAAAGATAACATAAGTAACTGCAGATCAATTCGAGACCATTGCGTTATGGAGTCATAAGTATCGTGAATAATGAATGCATTTAAATCGACTATCATACAAAAGGATTTATGTGGTGATGAGGAGAAAGAAGACAAAAAATGTCTGAGTGATGAACCATGAAAACTGGGCAAGATGACACTAAATCTTCTACCACCTCAGGAATCCATAGATAAGAGAGATGCTACATCCAGAGAAGAAGAAAACAAAAAATTTTTGTTGGACCATGAAAGATGGGCAAGATGACAGCAGATCCTCTCGCCTTAGGAATCCATAAATCAGAGAGATTACATCCAGACATCAAGAAAGATAGAAAATATCTGATGAACCATGAAAGATGGGCATGATGACAACAGATCCTCCATCGCCTCAGGAATCCATAAATCAAAGAGATTACATCCAGACAAGAAGAAACATAACAATGTGTAAACTAAGAAGACGGTCCGATAAAAAAATTCAAAGGAATCTTCAATAACATAATATTTACAATCCAAGCCCTCATGCATACAAACTAAAACACGGAGCCTTGCTCATAAAACTCTCTCGGCTCTCCAGCCTCCGAAAAACCCCCTCTTACAAAATCTAAACTGATCTATTTATATCAGATCAGTCCACAACTGTCAGGAGTGTGACCTGGCCATCTCATTTAAAGCTTTCGTCAGCGCATCCTTCTGTCAGACTGTGCGTGTATCCTTCTGTCAGACGAGAGCTTAGATTAGCATGGGCCTGCAGGAAAAACCGTCCATAGGGGTACCTCGGGCTGACAGTTTTGTCTCAACGGCCAGACCCTCCATGCCTTCTATTTATGTATTGAGCTGGGGTTTTAGCTACCAGTCCCTGCTCATTAAATGAATCCTTCTTGGGATCGGAGCGTGGCTAAAACAAAGTAGACGGGAATATCACCCTATGTTTATAGCCAACAAAAATAACATCCTAACTCACAAGTATTAATTACGAGTGCTTAGGCTAGTCTTTTATTAACAAAAAGCTTGTTGGAAATTCACTTTTTATGTAATTTTCTTAATATAACAGTCGATGAAATAAATGTAAGAACAGAAGTAAGGACACCAAGATGATAATCAAAACAGATAAGACATAAAGCAATCCTTTATTTCATTCCAATTCACCAAAGAGTCATTTTCTTTACAAAATCTCATACAAAAATCTTGGGCCAAAGTCAAACTTAGACATCCCCGATGGAACATACAAAAGGACCTTTGACAGAAAACCAAAATTGAACTCTAAAAGTTGGATCAGCTTGCCACAGATTGTTGCCCACTCAACTATGCACAATAGCCTTTATCAGTCATGAAAACTAATTCACAAATAGACAAGTCTACACAGACTATCAAAGATAGATCAACACCTCTGAAAAACAAGTTTATGAATGATTTGATTCAACCCTGAATATTGTTGTCTACAATAAGACCTTGCTATCATAAAAGAGAATTAGGCTTGTGATGAATATATGAATGAATGAAAACTGAACTATCTCAACATAAAATCAAAGAGCAAACCTTAGCATGCTTATGCTTCTATCTTCCTCTTGTTCCTCCCTTTCCTTTTGCTTTTAACAAATTAAATTTGGTTGAAGTTGTTGAACCAACTCATTAGTTAAGTTAATTAAAAGACTCGATTAACTTTAGTTAGGGGGGAGTGTAATAATTATAACAAGGGTCAGAAATAAATAATAACTAGTAGGTGGGACTCTTTGTGACTCCCTTTAGTTCATAACAATTATAACAATCCTAACATAACCATTAGTTAAAAAAAACACACCTCCTTGTGTCTCCCATCAACATATTCACTTTTGGCAATTTTAGCTCATCAAATTTGAAATTGTTTCAAAAATAATACTCATATATCCAAAATAAAACATGTTGTCCAAAGATCCCTAAAGTCAACTGTCATAAAACAACACTCAAAATCCATATTTCTCGGTCTGTGATGCAACCCTTCCTTGGTTGCTACTGTCACCTCTTGATTTTCCTGAATTTTCCTTTGGTTGTGCAGAGTCTTTAGGCCTAATCTCGGTGATCACGTGGGAACAATCGTCCCTCAAATGCATCTGGGAAGACACAGATTTGTCAAAGCCATTGGAGGGTGAGGAAGGGGCAGCTTGGGCAATGGGGTTAACAGGCGGAGGAGCAGGCAAGGACAAGTTGGGCCAGCCACGATGTTGGGAGATTGTCGGGTCAACAATCTCCTGTCATCCATCATTTTCAAAGACCTCAGGTTGTAATGAGACATGAGGAGGTACAGGGATATCAAAGACTTGTGAGACTTGGAAAGGAGGCCTTTCAGACCTAGGTTGGACTATTCCCTACCCAATCCAATTGAAGAATCTGGCATGAAACAATTGGCCAAGCTCTTGTGAATCATCGTCGAAATGTATGGAGAACCCGAGCCTTCTTGGGCCTTGGTTCCAATTACCTCTACCTCTGTTTCCTTGGCCATGGCTAGCTCGACTGAAAAAAAACTCATCTTGCATGCGTGATCGATTAAATAGACTTGGCTCAGCAATGTATCAGACTCATGCAATCCAATCCATACAAATTGTTTTACTCTTAATCAATGAGCAGGGAGTGAAAAAGAGTTCTGGGATATGTGAGGGGTTTGTATTGAGCGAAAATATGATATAATGAGGGGGGGAAAGGACATGTTCACTCCTCAATGACAACAACAATCAACTGAAAAGCAACCAATAAAACATCACTTTAATCCACACAAGACAATGTCACTTTCAACTGCCTTAACACTAAAATTCTCTTGATTGTAATCAATCTCATAATAGGGAGTGAAAAAATGAAATGGGAAGGTGATGGGATTTGTAATTAGCGAAAAATGAAATCATGGGAAAGAAGAAAGACAATTATTTTTCATGAAATTAATTAAGTGATCCATAAAACATGTTGCGAAAAGAGATGCATCAACCATCAATAATTTTGACCCAATAATAACTTTTGTGCATTTAACTAGTTCACTGCTCATAATCAAATATCCAATACAGGGCCAAGACCGTATGCATTCCACACAATTTGCAAGGGGTTTTGTTTCTTTCAGTTACCTACTTTGCATCCTATAACAATTTTCAAATAGTAACCATTGCCACTCCGTAATCCATCAAGATCAACCACTGCCCATACCTTACTTCAATCAACAATTAGACTCAAAGTCGTGTTTCCAAAATTAACAATGCAGTCACACTATCATTGTAATCAGCCCTGTTATTTAAATGCAATGATATTTGTTAACATATATAGAGGCAACAAACCCAATAATCAAGATCAAATTGCAACATCCGAATTGACATTTAAACAGACAGACAACAACCACCACTCCAAACAAGTTATGCGCATAATAATTCAATCATGCAAGTGTAACTCTGTCACTGTACAAGCCCAATTCAATGTGACTTTAAAAAGCTGGGTCATCCATCTAACATGACTATCATAAAAAACATGTTTGCTTTAACAAGTGATCGATTGCAAAAAATAAACATGCTTAAAACTCTGCAGGTATCCCTGAGTGTGAAAACCAAGCTATCCATACTACACACAGTGCACAGCCACCAAAACACCATGATGCAACATCTCCATTTTACAAAACCAAACACACAATCACAACAATAACTCAACGCATCGAGTTGAGCCATCAATCTAATACGATATTACTTCGATTTAGTCCAACTGCAATCAACTACGTTGTGCAAACTCAGGCTTATATAATCGAACAATCATAAGGATACGGTGGATATAGTTTCTACAGTCATCTGGTTCAATAATCATTCGGCCCCAAAAGAAAACCACAGTTACCATGACCATTATTTCATTGTGTAAAAACACCATACACACAATGTGACATGTGTGAGCAACATCAAGCATTTATAACCAATGTCATCTAAACAATCCTTAGTGTAGAAATACCAGTGACTGTGTATCAACCAACCAATTCATCGCTATCATAAAAACAATTGACCTAGGAAGTTTTGACAACCACGCATACCCACGCAACAATTCGAATTGGGGCAGTGGCCCTTTCCATTAAACAATACTGAGTTATAAAGAGAGCAATTGTGTGTACTTTGAAAGTGCAATCGACAATGTAGGGTTTACCACTGTTATAACAAAGGCAGTGACTATATACCAACCGACACCACTGTCACACGACCAACTGGGTGAGCCTGTATTTGAGCTAGTCGACAATTATACAACCATCCAACAATAACCAAGTAGTAAACCCAAGAGGCCAGGTTGGTCTTCTCTATCAATCTTCAGACAGAAGGGCTAAGGCTTGTTCTGTAGCCAACATAGGGAGAGCAGAGCCACTCTTATAATGGAGAAAACCCAAGGCCAATGGTGTATACATAGAGAGACTCATTCGTGGACAGGTAACAAATCCATGACAGGGGGCCACAACAGAAGGTGGAGCTTTAATCCGACCTGGCAATGTTATTTAACGCACGTTGGGTATAACCCTCGTGTTCTTTGAGCGAAAAATCACGGCACAGAGATGAAGACAGTGCCGAGGAAGAACATGAACCTCATTTTGTGACCCCAGTGGTGCAATCAACCAATGCCTAAGCGAACAAAACACAGTGACGCAGAATGCCTTCAATCATTAAACCCATAAAAGTCAAAGACTGGATTTAGTGACAAAAGCGCGAAGATAGCTATCCACCCAAGACCAAACAAAAACCCTCCAACTAAACCAACAAGGATAACAAAGAGTTACCACCCAGGATGACCAATAACTTCTACGAATTCAATATCATGGCAGGAAGAACCATTCATTTCAAGAACACAAATTTACCAGTTGCAATACTCAGGAAAACAAAAACCAATACACCTGAGCCAGTAATCATTTCATAACCAGAGCAGAGTCACGAATGGCCAAAAAAAGAACATACCTGTAATCGAATTCCTTAAAATGCAAGCTAGCCGAGCGATTCCTCTCTGCTAAGAATTCAGAGCATAACCATAGCAGCAATATCAAACAATAGCCCGACTAGGGTGGCGGCTAACGGGAGGGGTAAAGGTGACGTGCATTAAATGCATGCCACCTCCACCCATAATTCATTTACTCATCAGTACATGCCAACCAACTCTTAATTAACACCATTAATTTAACTCTGTGTTGGAATCTGCACATTTTACTTGCCAAATGCATTCTCCACATCATATATCTAATTCCTTATTATATAACTCAAACAAAATCGCATAACCATTAACGCCCATTACCTTGTCAAATGAGCCGCCGACATTCAATCTATCCAAATATACCATATGTATATCGACCACATAATTCAATTAATCATTGCATAACCATTAGCATTATCACCTTGCCAAATGCGCCACCAACATTATATACCATATGTATATTGAACACATAATTCAATCACAATTGCATAACCATTTACTTGTTAGCTAGGATTTAACAATAATTGTTAAGTCTTTCATGCATGTAGTATAGTGAATAGGATAGCTTTAAATTCTTCCCCTTTGCAATTGTTTCTCATTTCTTTCCAATTGTTCGCATGTAGTATAGTAAAATTGCATAATTAGATCCCTTTTCTTTGCATTTGTTATGGTATTTTTGCCTTTCTCAAAACTGTCCTTCATGTAATTTCACTAACATGCTTGTTGTGCAGGTGTAATAAGAACATATATCAATGATATTAATGAATAACATAGGTTGTAGTAACATCAGGAATCAACACTTCATAAGCTCAAATCATAACCAATAACAATTGTATCTCATCAACCATGTAAGTCATGTCGCACATCATCACAACATAAAAAATGAACAGATATGATCTTCAATAGTTCAAGGGGGTCCCACCTACTAGTATTATTAGTTTTTATAATAATAGGCTTTAGCAACACTTTGCGGGTAAAACTTTGTTGACAATTTTAATCGTCAACAAACTCGCGACTCCACATGAAAATGTGTTTCCAACAAATTTCGAACTCAGAACTCATGGTTTGACAGATCAAGAACAATAATTTTAGAATACATAACCAGAATAATTATGCAACAGGGGGAAGTGAGCAGATTTAATGGAAAGATGACCGAGAATTTCGGAATAGTTGATGAAAAGTGTTAAGTATGAGGGATTTTTACCATTGTATGCATAATCATTCAACTGGAATATGCTCTTAACTTTCAAGGAGGAAAACTTATAGACTTGCTCTTAAGATCTCAATGGATGAAGAAATGGCAAGAAGAAGTGGGAAATAACCAATTCCTTGTAAGACAACAGTGGAAATATGTAACAATTTCAAGGGCCCTTAAGAGGAGGCATCATAACAGTTGTGTAAGCTTGATTGTTATCGAATAACAATGCTTTGCAGGATTGTCACTATGGCAGAATTGATCCAACATTCTATCTTGACCAAACACTAAAAGATGATAAAAACAAAAATCGCAACAGAAGTAATAATGCAAAAATTAAAACATCAGCAGTAAAAGACACAATTGAAAACAACATGGAAAGAGAACTTAACTTAAAAGGCAAAAATCAAGGTATTGTAAGCGTAGAAAAGAAGCACAAAAATTAAAAGCATAGATAGGCTACTAATATATAGCAAAATCCAGACAGCATTAGAACTTTTCATGTTGGTTCCTCACAATATTTCAAGCGAGGGTTGTTAGCGTTGTAGGGAAACAATTGCTCCTGTAAATCTTTTAAGATATAAGATTTAGTATCCAATACAAAATCAATTTGGAAAGGACCAACCACTTGGAAATATGATGTAATCATTAGTCCCTTGACACGAACAATTAGATCATCAAGATAGAGATGGAGACTGACCAATTCATCGAGAGTCATGTGCATAGGTTTTTAAAAAGTAGTACATGTATCAAGTAAGCTAAAAAGCCAACATTTGTAAGGCATGGTATCACAATTAGTAATGAAAGTGGTTTTGTGAACATTTGCCCCTTTTACTTTGATTCTCTTGTAACCAAACAAGCTATCAAGTAAGGGTCTTAATTGTGACTCTACAACCTGTTGCAAAAACATTTCCATATTGAGAGGGGGAAAGGTATTTCTCATAATCGCTTGCCTGAAATTTTGAAGACTAATACAAGTTCTGATATTATCAGTGGTCCTTGAGGTCGATTCCCAAATTGAGACCCATTCAAGGTGGGCTGAAAAAAACATTCCATCCCTTAAGAAATCTCTCAATTCCCTTCAAAAGGGTGCTTTGAGTGCAGAGTTAACAAGTTCTTGTTTTTGCCTAGCTAGTTTCATAATATGTTGAACAAGACCAGGATCCAAACCACGAAGATCCTCATAAAACCAAGAAAAAACTTTTTTGGGTTCATCGAGTAGCCTGGTGAAGCTCATCTCTTCTTTATCAAAACATTAGACATTTATTTTAACATTCGTTGAAGGTTCAGATGTCCTAATGTTCAAGAGGATGGTTTCAATCACTTTCTTATGTAACTCCTCTTCTTTTTGTTTTTATTTATTGCCTACAACACTCAAAGAAAACGAACTCTCAAGAGGAGTCAAGCCCTCATGAATCTTATTATTTTCTACAGATATAATCTCCTCGGGCTTAAGAGGTTCATTTTGAATGACAACACAAATGCTTCCATCGTTAGGGATGGCCTCCCAAGATCCTTCATTTTCAAGAAAACATGGACGATGTTGAGATTGAAAAGAACAATTGGGTCTGTGAGGCAAAAGTTGTTGATTAGGAGAGGCCGCAAAGACAGCTAACCGATCAGCCATTGAATTCAACTCCTTCTTAACATGAGTGATGTTGAAAGATAGAAGGTTTGAGACAAGTGCCCAAATAGTTTGGGAGTATCATTCCATCAGCTTGTCGTTAGGAGAGCATATCTTATGTATCATGTTTGCAACAAGCTCAGAATTTTAAAAAACTGAAAGGTGACTACAACCAAGATTAAGGGCGTTCTCAATGCCTAATAATAAAGCTTCGAATTCAACGACATTGTTTGTACAAGCAAAATCCAACCTGTATGACAGATTATGAATTTTTCCTGCAAGGGAAACCAAGATAATACCAGCCCCGTTACCTTCACTAGAGCATGAACCATCAAAGTGCATATGCCATATATCATCATCTAAATCAATTTTTTCCAAAGGAATATTATCTTCTTCAACAAATATGGAATACACTCCTAGGTCTTCTTCGATATAGTTTACGCTAGATTGCAGAACATTCTTTATGTAGGGTGAAATTCTTCCCTCTCTAAGGACTATAATATTCTTGCCACTTCGAGGAACGGATAAATGCGTCTTGTCGAGCAAGAGGTATCCACTTGTTAAGGCTTGCCAATCTCTCCCCAAGATAATTGAGTGGTTGCTTACATGCATATCAATTACCTTAATGTTGAGGGTTGTCCTTATCTCAGGATGAGCGCATAAAACCAGGGTTACATCTTTAATCTCGCCTATGGTTGTTTGTTGTAGTCTATTATAGGAGAGCATGCTTCTGGCATTTCCGTTTGTACAAGACAAGCCTAACTCTTTCATAATAATCTTCGACATGACACTTGGGCCTGAACCACCATCAATGAGCCAACAATGGGCAAT
>ML818580.1:0-12122 GCA_009831015.1 Picea engelmannii | reverse complement strand
AGCACAAGATTAGAAGAGCCCTGACCTCATCATCAAAGTCCACTTTTACAGAACTTAGTTGATTAGTAACCGTATTAAATTCATTTAAATGATTTGCAACAGACCCACCTTCTGACATCTTCATATTAAATAATCTCTTCATTGGAAATACCTTATTGGACGCCGAGGGTTTTTCATACAATTTGGCCAATGCATCCATCAAACCCTTCGTTGTCTTTTCTTTGGAAATATTGAAAGCCACCGACGTTGTCGGGCTCAGTCGTATCGTTCCTAGAGCCTTTCTGTCAAGAATCTCCCATTCTTCATCCTTCATGGCCGTCGGCTTCTTTGCTACTCCACCCAATGGTAGGAATAGATCCTTCTGATATAAATAATCTTCCATCTGCATCTTCCATAACTGGTAGTTTTGGTCGTTAAATTTCTCGACCCTAAACTTTCCATCTTCCGACATTGCTCCCACTCGAACCAGGAACCCTCTTTTCATGTGAGTTACCTTTCGCTCTGATACCAGTTGTTAGAAAAATAGGACCGTGGAGCAATAAAATAAAACAAATGCAGAAACAAAACACATAAGATACACAATACAAGAAAGACACGGATTTATGTGGTTCACCCAGTGTGGGCTATGTCCACCAGAGAAATTGCCAGGTCCTTCCTTTATTATTTTCCAACAAATGAAGGGATACAACCTACAACAAAACCTGTTGTAACTTCCTCTTCTTTCTCTCACAATCTCCTCTCTCAGAATACAATATTCACCATCAACCATAGCCGCAATACATTTCCCTCATAAAAGAGGGTTGCCTTCTAGGGCAAAAAACCCTAACATAATCTCTACCGTTAGATCTGTGACCTGATAATGAACATTCCAGATTTACAATGAGATTACAATATACATTTACAAGGCAATTTTTCCTTCGTGGGCTTCGCCCCCGAACCCCCACTGGAGTCCTGCTTGCTCCCAGACCCCCCATCCAGGGGGATAGCTACCCCCCCGGACCCCGCAGAGGGGGTACCCCCCCTCTGCACTCCCCCGCGTGGAAGAGTGTACATACTTCTCGGGTGTAAATACTTCATGGGGTATAAACACGACTAAAAGTAAAAGACCTCTGAATCAGGAAGATAATCAGGCTCCACAACCAACATCAAAGGGGTGGCTCAAAGAGTCCTAGGGTCGACTACCTTGGATGCCATCATTCCCTAGGGTATGAGAAGGTATTAATAAGAACTTAGAGGGAAACTGACAACTTCTCAGGGGAAAGTTGAAAGATTGAGATAATAAACTTCTTAAGGCATTCAACCTCCCCTTGAATTCTAACGAAAAGTTTTGCCCAAAAGAAAACTTGAAACAAGAGACATGTTCCCCAACTACATCCTTAGTGACATAACGAGGTAAAGCAATACGAGGGAGCTAGACAACCTTGTCACAAGTATCCTGCTTCGGGGAAGCAACATCCTCACCTTTATCAAAATTTGAGCACAACGACGGTTGATAATCTTCTTCATAGAATAAATCCAAGTGCTCAAAGGGATACTCATCAAAATCCTCAAGGGATGACCGGAAATCATCAGGAGAACTTTTCACTGGGTCATCCTTGGGCGCTTGGGAAACTTATGTAATTATATCATCATCTTGTTACCAAACGTTAAAATTATTAGGAACATCATCTGATTGTTGTAAAGGCAACATTCGAAGATATCCTTCCATATCATAAATGGGATCCTCATCAAAACCAATCACATCCCACTTACGTCTTCCAACATGTACGAACTCATCAATATTATCAACCATGTCACTATCTTTATCATAACATGAAGGATTGAATGCATCCAAGGGCTCCTCTAGTACCTCTTCACTTTCCAAATCATAAAATAAAGCATCATCAAAACCTTGGAAAGGGAAATAATTTACTGTGTTCACTTCTTGATGTACAGGAGTGTGAAAGGCTTAGATGATTCATGAAATGGAAGGGCATCCAATACATCATCCCCAAGACTTGTCTCTTTAATCATTTTTTCGCCTTAATAAGAAAATGAAGGACCTAGCTCTTCCGAGGGTTCATGTACTTCTTCACCTTCTGAATCATAGAACAAAGTGTCATAAAAAACCGGGAAAAGAAAATGATTCACCTCATTCTCTTCATCTTGTGTAGGAGAGGAGAGATAGTATCTTGGAGAGTTTCATCGGTCGGAGGAGCGGATACTAGTGCTTCATCCTCATAACTCACTTCTTTAGTCAAGTGTTTATTGCATTCTATTGAATCATGGGAAAAATCTTGCTCCTCTTAAAGGGGTTGACAACCTTCTTCATAAATCTGTCCTTCTATATCAGAGGGTTCCTGGTATTGAGTATGGTATACATCCCTGAGATCTTCCACAATCTTAATGGTGAATCCTTCGTCCTCTAGGGCTATTGTGAGATTTTGAAGGGAACCTTCATATGTATAGCATTGTGGTTTCACAAACTTAATAAACCTACTAATGAGGTCTACGGAAGATGATATGCCCTTATCTTCACAACAACCCTTAATCCAATCTTTCAAAAAAGACAACAGGAAAAGTATGAACAATTTTACCAGAACATCCTCCCCTTCAAATTCTATCTCGCTTATATACTTCAAGAATTCTACAATGTCAGTAATTGGGAGGCCTCCGAATCTTGGAGAGTTGTTTAACCATTTTATATCAAAATAATGTGAGTGTTGGTTTGCTATTCTACTTTATCAATTATCTACTTTGATCTTCCCCTACTATCATAGGTTGACCCAGGTTCAGACTTAACAAGCTTTCAACAGAAGCCCTCTAAAACTATCGCCCCCCCTGGTAAACTAGAAGGCAACGCAGTACACAGGGTGTGTTTCATAGTCTCACCCGAGATAGCTCTATGGGTGGTTGCAATACCAAGGTGCTTGAAACCCAGGAATGAGTGGAGATCTGTGGTTATACCTTGAAATCCTTATTTATTTAGTCTAACCTCTTGATTAAAGCAATCATTCTCATTCATGCATGTGGAGTATCAGATGTAACTAGTTCCTTCATTCATTCATCTAGCATTTAATTATTAACAACAATATAGATGCATACATTTAATCTCACAACACAAGGTTTACCGTGGTTCACCCCCTCCCAGGCTACGTCCACAAAAATCTGTCTCTCAAGCTATTTATTATCTCTCAGCAATATGTCACATTGTGCGTGTTTATAGTCTTGGATCTTACAATCTCTACCAGCTTCTCGATCCCTATGAGGATGACTAGATTGCACTAGGCTCCTCAGCCTACGATCTAACCCTTGGGATCGAGTTGCTCACTTCTTCCCTAACTCACCAGCTTACGAAATAGTATAGTTCTTACAAATCTTACAACTTCCAAACTCTCCCTCTGACCTTCACTCTCTCTCTGATCCGTCCTCTCCCCTAGACCTCCCAAGTACTACTTATATCTATTCTTGGTTCATCAACCATTACAATACATTACAAAAAACCTAACCCTAATGTCATTAGGTCTCTCTTGCATGTGCGCCTAACATGCTTCCCTTGCACGTGCTGCTTTTGCTTCCAACTGTCCTTTCTTCCCTTCATGCTTCTCTCCCCAAAAACAACCTTTTCCCCAAATAGGGTCTGCGCCCAACAGGCCCCCAACACTGACATGTGGCTTGTCCTGAGCCACCTATGCTTTGTGCACTTCTTCAACAACTCTTGCTAGAGTGTGGAATCTGTTTGTGAGTTCCCTTCCTTGTGTTTGAGCTTGAGCAGTCTTTTCTTTGAGCGCATCTAACACTTGTGTTGTGATCTCCTTCGTGATGATTTCTGCACACTTTGCCTATATTTGCCACATGTTCTTCTTTGCCTCATCTACTTGCGCAATGACCTCCACTGCTAGCTCTTGGAGAGGTTCCATTTGAGCTTGTCGATCCTTCTTCTATGTTTGCGCAACTATTAGCTTTGCTTACAGCTTCTTCACGACTTGTATTCCTTTGAGGCGCTCGATGATATTCATCATTTTTTGCCTCTGCTTGAGGTCCTGGATGGCTGCACTTATATTTTCCTCTTTCTGGTCATAGTGTTGGACCTGTTGATCTTCCTCTAGTTTTGTCCATAGTTGCATTGCCCTATAAAACAAGTTGACAGCTGTGTTGACTTGTCATGCCATTTCGTCCATCTGTCTGGTTGCTTCTTGCTTCCTCTGTTCCTTCACCTCCGAGGGAGTGGTACAAATGCATTGTCCCTGGAGGTTCTCAATCTCTTACATGTATTGATCAATTGTTTATACAATCTGATCATTTTTGTACGTTGTCGTGGGCTCTGCTATTTGCTCGCTTTTTGGAATTCTATCATAGGCTACAACCACTCCCTCCTCGAGCCTATCCGTGTGATATTTCACGTCTTTGGTATCGAGCTTGACTGGCTCGAGCACCAACTCCAACTCCTCTTTGTTGTCCTTTGTGTATTGCAACTCTGTTGCCTCTGTTCGTGCGCGCGGCTACACCTCCTGCGTGACACAGACTTGTACTTTCTATAGTGCCTTGGTTGGTATCCACCCCATTACCAACTGTATCTACACCAGATCTTTCAAAGGTGTTTGGCCTACAATCTCATCCATGCGCAACATGCTGGGTGTAATGTGGAAATTTGGGCTCGCTTGTATGATCGTTTGGATCCTCCCATGTTCGCTTGGCGCAGCCTCGGCTCTTACTTTTGATGCTATTGGGAATGAATATGTTCCTATGTCCACCTTATGTGTTTCTCTGATCTGCTCTAGGACATGTCTTATGTCGACCAACTCGTTTTGAATTCGGTCCCTTTGGTGTTGGGCGTCTTCAAACTCCTCAACTGCCTGGTCGTGGACTCTTTTGGCCACAAGGTCAGCGTCGTCCTCAGTGATTGTATATTCCGGTGGCTTCTTGTGCACCTTGGCCTTTTTGCACGCGCCCCTAGTGTGTATGATCGACCTCTTGGTCTGGCCTTGTTCCTATTAGGTAGTACTTGATGTGGTTCTGTGTGTTGTCTCCTCCCCTTTTTCATGTTCTTTCGATGCCTAGGTGGTGTCCTTTTTCCCGACCTGGGTACCTTTCTTTGGCACACCCCCTTTCTTTTGTTGTGTAGGATTCTGACTTGGATTTGGCTTCTTAGGCACAACTTTATCTCCGACATGTATCTGATCTTGCCTTGCATCAACCTCCTTACCTGTGGGCATCTCTTGATTTAGAACTGGAACTCTCTAGTAATCTTGTCAATCCTTGATGGCCATCTCTACGTCTTCTTCCTTGACACAATATCGCAATTGTATCCATTCCTTCTTGGGATCCCTTTGCGCTTGGATCCATACGGTATGCCTGGTCACTTTGAAGTTGGCGATGTCCTGGTATTGCGCAACAACTTCTGGAGTAATTCACCCAAGTGTTGGCAATGCTTTCTTGGAGGTCATTGTAATACCCCGCGAACATGCTTGCATTTTCACTTCTGGCTTTGGAGTCCAAAGTTCTCCCCAACGATGTGTACCGCGTTTTGTGACAACGATTGGTTCACTCGCAAAAGTATGTGTATTGGGGCTCCCTCCATCTGATCAAGGCAATCAAGATGAGTAGCCAAGAGTAATGAAACTCTATCCCCAAGTCCTGCGCATCTTTGTAGTCCTCAAGGAACGAGTTTAACAAGTACGGGGCCCAGCTAAGCATAGTTCCCTCTGCACATTGTGCTGCAGCCGCGACGACCTCGACAGGGAGTTCCTCCTTGCAACATTTCTTGAGCAACTAGCAAGCCATGATTTTGGTGGCCAACCTTGTTGCTACATCACTGATCTGTTTGATGATTATTCCATGCGACCCTCTCTCTGTGCCATATGTCTTCTTCATCTCCTCTGCCAGTTCCTTATCCTTTGTCTTGTCATCGAGGTATTGCGTGAGATTCTCCCCTCGAGATGGCAGCCCTGTAATAAAATCAATGAGCTCTATGTTTATAGAGACATGCTCTTCCACCCATAGGTACCCTCCGTGGGTGACTTCCATCAGTTGCTTAACACAGTTGTTTACGTCGTGGCCCCTTCCAAAATGTGGGATATCTAACAGGTTTAGAATCCTAGTGTTGGTCAGTCTGGTTGCCCATTGTTTTGGTTGCAAAATTGGATCGTCGAAGGGTCCTTTACCCACGTTGTCTAGTTAGACATGCTTTGCAAATTCATAGAACTTGTCCACGTCGACCACATCATGGTCCGAGTACCGTAGTCTTTCCACGCACCCCAAAAGGTAGGTGTGGTGTGCACCCCTTCCAGAATGCGCGGCAAGACTATGGTTGTTGTAGCCTATCTGCACGATGATCTTGCTATGGGATGTTTGCCCTTTCGCTACGATGGTTGACTCGAGGTTCCAGCCTCCATTGGTCTGTCATCGGCATATGCCTCTGGCCAACCGACAAGATCTTCTACTATACCCTCATGTTGTTGGTCCGACTCTGTTATGTGTGACCGTCCTGGCGCGACCGCTTCTGTCTGGTTTGGGACTGTCCCATTTACCCTTGGGGCCTCTAAAATGTGTTCAGGGCACGAAGGATTGTCTGCCTCCTTGGTTTACTGGCCCTTTCCCATTTCCGGCATACCAATGTCCATGCCAACTGTTGTTGTTGATTGGGTTTCCTCCACCACGGGTGTGGGGCTCGCTGGTTCTATATTAGGTGAGGGAATTTCGTCTAAGTTGATGAATTCGACAGTCTATGCGGGTTCATATTCGATTCCCTGTAGTTGTTGTGGTGCTCTAAGGTTGCTTCGAGGTTTTCTGCATGCCTGACTCAACGCACCTAGCTTGGGTGGTGCCATGGTGGTTAAGATGATTTTTGTCGTGCTAGTTCTCTCTGTAACTCTTGCTAGATCTCCCTCTACTCTGTATACTCTCTCACTCTATGCTTTCTCAATTTTACAATAACCCTTCTGTTACCTGTGTGCCTTCCTTATATAGCAAGTGGTGTGAAACTTCTCAGAGAGGTTACCCGAGCTATGGTTTAAATGAATTGGTGCTTTCTGCGTATGTGACCTTGAATTCCCTTGATGTTGCCAGTTGGCGCGATTAATGCGACATCGCTTTGAAAGTTCTAGTCATTCAATTTTGATAGACACCGCCAATTGGCACCTTTTTTTCGTAATCACCATTTTTCCAATTTCCGCCCTTTTCTAACCGTTGGTCCTTTTTCCAGCGCGCTAAGTTTTCCAAGTGCGTGCTATGTTGTTATGACAGTGCACGTGGACATTTTATTTTTATCACGCTAACTCTATTTTAGGTGTTTTTCATCTTCTGATGTCTGGCACGGTAAGCCCTCTATTGCTGCGCGCAGTCCTTTGTTGTGTGGTGCATTTTTTAATTTTTTTTTAAGTGTTAGGAGCTCGATTGTCCCTATACATTTTCAGTCGATTCCCATTGATCATTCCTCTGAGTTCTGTTCCTCCCAAATCCTTCAATTGTACAACTCCCCCGTCTTTGACAGTCTTTACTTCATATGGTCCCAACCAATACATTCTGAGTTTTCCTGGGTGTTGAAGAGATTTATTGTCGTACACCAAAACTAGGTCTCCCTCCTTGAAACTTTTCCTTTTGATATGTTTATCATGCCAAGATTTGTCCCTTGCTTTATGTACCTCTTGGTGAAACCCTACTAGAATCCTATGTTCTTCCATGAGCATCAGTTGACTTAGCCTTTCTTGTACTGCACCTCGCTCTGACATGTTAGTAATTGCTGCTATGCACAAACTAGGTACCAAAAATTGTAATGGCACCACTGCTTCTTGTCCATACACCAATATGAATGGTGTCTGCCTTGTCAATTTTTTACATGTGGTCATGTATGCCCATAGTACTGCTGGTATCTTGAAGTCCCAGTCGTCCTTGTTGATATTGCAGATATTTATCAGTGCATTCTCTAGGATCTTATTAAAGGCTTCCACTATTCCATTTGCTTGAGGATGGTATGGTGTACTCTTTTGATGATAGACTTAAAACTCCTCAGTCATAGCCTTAATAGTGTTGTTAATGAAGTGAGTGCCTTGGTCACTCATCAAAATCCTTGGGCATCCAAATCTACCAAATCTAGTGATCACTTGCTCAAACAAGAAGTGTGATGTTGTCTCTACGCTGCAATATTTTATTGGTGTTGCTTCTTCCCATCTTGCTAAGTACTCTGTCGCAGTAATAATATACCTTGCTCCTGACCTCTTTGTTGGTGGGTTAATTGGTACCACAAAGTCTATTGCCCATTTTTCGAATACATGCAAGGTTACTTGTGGCCTTAGGGGCATCCCATCCCATCTATTAGGTTTACCAACCCTTTGACATACTTTACATCTCTGGCAGTAGTCCTTTGAATCTCTGTGAATAGTCGGCCACCATAGTCCCGCGCGCAATACCTTATGCGCGGTATCTTTGTCTGCATAATGTCCTCCTGCTATTCCCTCATGGGCCTCGGCTAAAACCCTGGGTCTTTCATGTTCTAGCACACATCTTCTCAAGATGTTGTTTGCACCGATATTGTATAAGTGTCCTATAATCAATTGATAGTCTGCAGCTCTAACTACCAGATTTTCTTCTGCGCAGTGTTGAATTCTTGTTTCGCAGTCCCTGTACTCAAGTATTGAATGATGTCAGCAAAATATTCATCAGCTACTTGGACTGAAAATAACTATTCATCGAGAAAGTTGTCCTCTAGATTTGTAGGTTCCTCTCCATTGACGATCCTTGACAGGTGATCAAGTCCTGCATTCAACTTCCTTGGTTTGACTATCACTTCAAAGTCAAATTCCTGGAACAACAATAACCATCTACAAATTCTCCCCCCCAACACTAGCTGGTTGACTAGGTATTTGAGAGCTGAATGATCTGTAAACATCTTGAAATGTTTGCCCAGTAAGTAATGTCTGAACTTCTGAAGTGCATAGACCATAACTAAGCCTTTTCTTTCTGTGGTATTGTAATTCTGCTCCGACTCTAACAATTTTCTGCTAGAAAATGCTATAGGATGGTCCAATTCCCTTGTTTATGGCTGCGCCAGAATAGCTCCAAGTGCTATAGCCAATGCATTCAGATGCACATGGAATGTCTTTTCCCAATCCAAGAATACTAGTATTGGTGTGGTTACCATCTTCTCTTTTAGAGTGTCCAATCCTCACTGACAATCCTCATTCCACTGAAACTTGCTATCTTTTCTCAACAGTTTCTCCATTGACGCAGTGTAGTATCCTGTATGTCCCAATGTTGCTCTTAACTGACGTACTGATTTTGGTGGTGGTAAATTAACAATTACCGTAATCTTGGCAGGATCTACTAGCAAGCCTTGTTTTCACACTATATGTCCCAATAGTATCCCAAAGGGTGTTCCAAAGATGCACTTCTTAATGTTTAGCGATATTTGACACTGCCTGCATCTTTCTAACATCAGCCTCAACACCTCTACAAGGTCTTTCAATAAATTGTAGACCGTTTAATCGTCTAGATATACCTCTAGAAACTAGTGGATGATTTCTTTGAATGCAACTATGACTACTCTGGAAAATATTGCTGGTGCATTATTCAATACAAAAGGCATGACTGTGTACTAGTAGGACCCCCATTCTGTGGCAAAAGTGATATTGTACCTGTCTTCTAGGGCTATCTTGATCTCATGGTAGCCTGATAATCCATTAGTGAATGAGTAAGCTTCTTGGCCTCCTACATTCTCCAACACCTCATCTGTGAAAGGAGTAGGGAAAGAGTCATGTAGGCAAGCATCATTCAACTTCCCCATGTCAACACATATCCTTATCCCTCCCTGCTTCTTCTCCTGAACTACCATAGGGATTACCCATTCAGATTCCTCCACTAGTTCTATGATTCCAGCCTCCCACATCATGTCAATTTCTGCTTTCACTTTTTTCTTATATAATGGGTTTAGTATATATGGTCTTTGTTTGATCGGTCTTGCCTCAAATCTGAGAGGTATCTTCATTTCACCTAGCTCTCCTACTATGCCTTTCATTCCAGTGAACGTTGTCGGGGACAGGTCGTTGTACTCACATAGTAACTATGTTATGCTTTCTATTGTTTGCTCATCCCAGTAGTCTCCAATGTTGGCCATTTTGGGATTCTCAGTTGTCCCAATGTTGAATTTCTTCACCTTGATCGACAGAGCAAATACTTATGATTACAGAGGTGTACCTTCCACCTCTCTTTCACCTTCAACTTCTGTTATCTAAATGTTGCATGGGTCATCTTCATCTGGTGCTTCTTCCTACACATGGTAACATGACAATAGTTCTTTTACTGTCTGTCTATTCTATTGTTGATCTTCTGTCATAAGTTCAACTTTCGGTTCTTTAATGAATATCACCCCTCCAATTTGTTTGAGTGTTGAGTCTATGTTGGGGTTCTCATGTTCAAATGAGAAATTGACGGTAAGATTTTGCTGTAATACTGTCCAGTTTGTAGTTCCTCTGTGCAATTCTTGGTCTATATACCAGTTTGTTGGAATCCCTTCTAATGTGTGAATAAAGTGGTGAGGTCATTCCTCTGGTGGTGTCATTCTCCATAGTATTCCGCACTTCTTCAAGTGTTATGTTGGTGTCCCATGTCCGTCATATTTTTGCAGTTGGTTGCTTCCCTGTTCTGCGTCGAATTTGATGCGTAGTAACTGCTTACATTGGTACCAATCCTTGACTGTCTCTTTGTGCGCACCCCACCATCTTGTAGTTGTTGCCTTGAGTGCTATATCGAGAGCTAAGATCCTATGATTTTCTAACACTTCATCTTCGCATCTTGTTAAGAACGCTTCTAAGTCATTCACCTCATGGAAGCTGGGAGGTTATCTTATCTCTGTACCTACCCATCTTACTATGTGGTCTATTCTTGTGCATCTTCTTGTGGAGACTTCGTGTAACCTCTGCTGCCAATTCTATAACCCTGTATCTGAGTCCGATGCGCATGACGTGATACTTCTCCAACTGAGTATCCCATCTACAGTTGGATTCACATAATCTTCTTCTCGTGTGGTGGTTCTGTAAAACCGGTTAATTTACTCTAGGTCTAAACAAGTGGGTTCTACAAACCTTTCCCCCTCTAATGGATCTAATGGCGCAATGACTCTATATTCTCCTTACTCGAATGTCATCTTCCTTGTCTTTAACTTTATTATGGCCTGATTGTCAAACTCCCAATCCAAGCCAAGCAATGTCAAATAAGGTGTTGTGCCTCTCTATCACTTTGACATCGGCTTTAGTGCTCACTCCAGCCAGATCTACTGTCACCCCCTTTAGCCTTCCAATTGGTAGAACTCTGTGTTGATTTGCTAGTTTTAGTTGAACAGGTGAATATCCTAATGTGGGATCTCCCATACATTTCCATGTCTTCTTGGGTAACACATTTACTTCGGATCCTAAATCCAATATAATATCTCCCATGTTGAAATCTTCAATGTTGGTGTTTAGTCAAAATTCTCTCTTTGTTCTCTTCCTTGTATGCAGATGATTAACTTTTTTATGTTCTAGCTTTCCTTCTCCCTCTGTGCTACATCTTTCTAACATATTTTGTAACACTTTAACATATGATTGATCATTTAGTAATTTGACACAAGATTGCAGAAAAGCCTCAATCATACTTACTTGTCCTAGGGGTTGTGCTTCTTTGGTGTGATCCAGCGCTGGAGGCATCTCGTATGTTGGTACTTCTTGAGTATGTTGCACAGTTGATGTCGATGCAATGTCTGGATTCAAGAATTCTTGTTTGGTCTGCTTAGATATGTCCTTTTCATTTTGCGCATGAAACTGCTTCTGCGGTTCGACATTCTTCTTCACCCATTGGTGTTGGGTTGGATCTTGTCTTACTGCATCGTTTCCGGTCTTAGCTCCTCCACACGTAAATATGTTGATGTTTCTTTCGTCATCCCTTGCTTCCGTCGAAATCCACTGAACATTCTGATTGTTTTGATTTCTCTTTTCCTAGATATTCCCCAATAGTGTGGGACAGTCTTCTGTGTCATGATCTGATGCGCAACAATACATACATGTCGCATGTGGAAGTGGACATTCTCTTGCATAGTGTCATGGTTGTTGATAGTTGTGGCATACCATTGGTCATCTACCTCTTCCAAAGCCTCTTCTTCCTCTTCCTCCACC
>ML818579.1:63540-81858 GCA_009831015.1 Picea engelmannii | reverse complement strand
TGGTGATTTAACCATCAAATCACTATTTGGAGATGGACTATGGTTATAATAGAGCATTAACCCTTGTGCACACTTTTTGAGGTTGATTTAACCATTCAATGGCTAATTTAATCATTTTTATTTAGGTGAAGGCTAATTACTTGGGAACGCTACTTCATTGGTTGAATGTGGATGAAGTTACTTGGAGTTTTTTATGGAGCACTCCCCTCTTTGGCATAGATTTCAAGGCACATGGAGGAATATTTTATTGATGAGGAGTGTAACTACCTTTGCACGCTTATCTAGGGTGCCTTCCTCTTTCACACATGGTTTTGGGAAAATATGTTGATGGTTTTGGCACATGCATCGATGAGGTTAACCACTGTTGGCACATGCCTAGGGCACATACCTTAAAGGAGAATATTTTATATTTTGGGTGGTTTGAGTTGGTCCATTGGGACATTCTCCTAGGGAATACCTCTCCTAGGCGCTCATTCTTCAATGTTTCATGGTCAAGGCATTATTTCAACCACACTTGGAATCATTTCACTTATCTTTGAGAATTCCCTCACCTTTTTTACTTGACACTTAATTATTTTATCATGTGGTGGTTATGCAGGAGATTTCTAGAGGGGCGTGTTGCACTTGGAGGGCCACACATTTTACTATTGCATGCATTCACTTGGTATTACTTATATATTTGGAGCTTCTCCTTAGAGGGAATACAAGTGGAGATGTTACTCTTGTTATTTATGGAGGGTTTTGCTTGGAGGATCACACCCCTTGAATATTTTATTTCTTCCTGGGATGAAACACTTTGGAGAAGCATATTTACTATTTCATGGAGCCTTGCATGTTGGAGGTTATAACCACTTCATTATTTTAGCAATAGTTTGAATTATATCATGAAAATGGTTACATGAGAGAAATATTTTATTATATTTGCATGCATGCATCTCATAGGGTGAACTTATTGAGTTCTTCTAGGTGGACCTTGGAGCACATCCTCCCATGTTGATGCATATTTTATGTGTATTATTGATCTAAATCCTTGGAGGGCATAATGTATGTGGACCATTTGAGCATATTTCTTGGTCAATATACCTATTTTAGGTGATGCACCCTCTCTTGAATACTTTTATTTTATTTTACTTTCACATTTTAGGATGGGGTGAGCTCTCTTTGAGAGGCTAGTGTCCACATACCATTTGATATGGTTAACCATTGACTGAGGAGGGATATAACTATTCCATTATTATATTATTGTTTGACTTTTTATGGAGTTAGTTGGAGAATAACATATTTTATTGTAAAAGAGAAGAAAATATCACTATAAAGAGGAGTTTTCTCTCCATTTGTAAGGGTTGGGAATTTGGGGATCGAGGAGTTTTCCCCTTGGGATACATTGTACATCATATTGGAAAGATTAATGGAATATTGGAGGTATTGGTTCTACTTATGTGAGGCTTTATGATTTCAATCTTTTCATATGTTGTTTATTGTTGTAGGAGACCCTTGTAGTATGTTATGAAGGCCTTGTAATAAAGTATCTACCATTTGGCTCATGTAATGTGGGATATAATCCCTCTTATTTCCATTGTTGTTGTGTTAATCTTGCATCTAACAAACACAATTGTTGTTGGAATAATATGGCATCACCTTTGTTGGGTTCATATTTTGTTGTGAAAACCACCATGTATACCTCCCCTTTTCACTCAATTTTTCTTCATTTTTGGCATTTTTGTACCCATTTCCACTAAGACCATGATTAATAAAGGATTAAAAAGGTAATTGTTAGTTTATCTCTATTTTTTAACTTAACAAGAAAAAATATTAAATTTTTGAGTTTTTACCAGTCATTACCAAAAACATTAGGTTCATGTAATCGCTCTATGGTTATCATGTTTGCAGGCTAGCTGGGCAAAATCAGGGACAAGGGTTTTGTTCCCCATGTTCATGGTATTGTTCTTTTCCTATATATTCGGGGAAAAATCCCTCACACATGCCCAATCAATGCATGGTCAACTCAACCACTCTACCACAATTTTTATAGGAGAAAAATTAAGCAATGATCTTCATATGAGCCTTATGGACTAATGAAGAATAATTTGAAAATTTTGGGACATGGTTTTTGTGCAGAACATGCCCAATTAGGTGAAATGCAAGAAAATTTTCTAGAAAATGCATGATTTTGGAGATTTAGAATTTTTTTCTAAAGATGTAAAACCTAGATTTTATGTGCGATCGTTTTTTCACACATGAATTCATCAAATCATGGAGGAAATTGCTCATTCTGAGCTTGACCCAACATAGATAGGAGGATGTTAAGATTTGAAATTAACTTAGACAGGGTTTTGAGGTTTGTTAGTTATGGTTAATGAGTAATAAATATGCCAAACTATGAGGCATTTGGAGGACGGATTGTACAATTGATATACATTGCATTGTTGAAGTTTTATTCTTAATATAAAGATCTAGATCTTCTTCAATTAGTTTTCTTCATCTGTGCATGTGACAACTTGGTGGGACCCCATGTTTGGTTCATGTGGAAACTTTGTAAATAATGTGTGAGTTTTTTTTATTTTCTTTCTCTTTAATTTGCAACATTTCCTTTCTTTAATTGTTATTTAATCTTTAAATCAGATCTATATCAATTTTGTAAATGTTGGAATTCTTTTAAGATTCTATTTTTCTTTGTTGTTATAAAGAACTAGAAATCAATCTCATCCTTCATTGACAACTTAAAGAGATTTCTTAGAGTACTTCTATAAGCTTCCTCAGACCATTGAGTCCCGAGGAAACACTATAGCCTGTTTTGCAACCAATTGGAAATCACAAGAGGTCATTTGATTGGTTGGATTTGAAATTTAGAATAAGGTATTGTCATTCATCAATGCATATGTGTGTTTTAGTATTCCTTACAATCATTTTTTCACAGCTAAAAAAAGTATTATTGTAGGGAACCACCTCTTGATTGGGTTACTTACACTTCACAATCACCAGAGTATTTTTGTAAAGAATTTTACACTTTGCAATCAACATTTCTACCATTGAAACCATGACAATTATAGCTCATCACTTAAGGAGGCAAAATTCACTCTACAATATGATTTTCAACCAAGAAGATTGTGATAATTAATTGAAGGGATTTAGTATCTTGAATATTTTACTTTGCTTTCTTATATGCATAAGTATTATTTTGAGAGTTCATGCTTAAACTAAGTCTTGTTGCAAAGAGGTTTCATTCTTTTGAAACAATTTCCCTTTGTGACCCGTTTGTCTACCATTGAAGCTATGGACCTTAGATTGAAAGAATTTGGCTTAGAGTCTTCATGTTGGATTTAAGTTAATGTATGTGTGAAGAATATTATTTTCCAATCATCGATCTCCACAAGTGAATTGAGTATTGTTGTGTGATCCATTCGAGGCATGATATCTCACAACCAGAGTTTCTACCTTTGTAAGTTGTGGCAATCTAGATTGGATAAAAATAGTTCCATTCTATTATTTCGTTAGTGTAGAATTTCCTTTCACATTGTAATAATTCAAGAAAATTTAATCCTTAGTTTGTTTGAATAATATTTGATCCTGCATTTCTTTTTCTTGCACCTCAAAGTTTACAGACTCCTAGATTGATAATTAATTTTCAAAACTTATGTAAATAAGTTTCCCAACAACCTTCATATTACTGCTTAAGAATGGCACCTCTAGATTTCCAATGTTAATTTTTGGGAAGATAAGGCTGATTTGTGGCATGTATAATAGCCCTTGTTTTCCTTACATATTCATGCATTTTCACTCTTAGATCCATTCCTCTTTGAATCCATTTTTCGAAAGATATAGTAGGCACTGGTCTTAGGGTTTCCATCACTTTTTTGTTCTCACACCATTCATTTTTTCACCATTTATAAAACCACATGTTTTGTTAAGGCTTACTCTTCAAGCATCAACTAGAGCCTCCACTCCATAGCCTTATCAATCCTACTCAAGGATACCCCCCTTGTGTTGTAGAAGAGACAACCTAAAGAGAGAGGAAGAGATATTGAGGCGACAATGATTTTCCTTCCTGAGTTACACAAAGATATTTCTTTGGTGCTTGGGACTTTTACACTTTATGGATGCTATAATTTGTTGTAACACACGCTACAGTGAAACTTGACATATTTGTTAGATATATTTGTGACCATATAAACATATTTGAGCACACAAGGATATACATGAAGAGGTCTTGTTGTCAAACACATAAGTTCAATGTGTACAAGTCCAAATATTGGTGAAGAATGGTAGCAGTTAATAAGAAGGGATGACTTACAAATGTAATTTAAGGATGTTATCGACTTAGAAAGAATGCATATAATGCATTGAACATAATCAACATGTACAATCTAAGTTGTAGAGAATAAATGGCATAGAAGAGTTGTGGCATTATTGGTTTCTATAGTCATTATTGTGTACAACAAAAGAATGGCTAGTAGAGGTATGAGATATACCAGCGAGGGAGAATTCCATCTTATTTTATGCAAGCACTTAATTCCTTGAGAGAAGGAAAGGAAACCATGCAATGGAGTTTGTAGAGTATGAAAGGAACAATTCTTGCATTGGGAAAAGGACTTTGAAAGGCTTGGATGGTAGAGAGATTCTACCAAGATTAAGAGTGCATGTATATCATGCATGAGATGAGTAACCATCTTACTGAATAAGATTTTTGTATGCTTGGAAAATATGTAGGATATGAACCAATAATTTATGTATAAAAGTAATGAAGCACTCCATTGTGAGGAATTGATTTGTAAGATAGAGTATGATGCAAAGTGGAGTTTGGTTGAAAAATATCTAATGGAATGCATAAATAAATCCATAGTTGGATAAGACTTAAAGGTATCTCTAGATAAGGAAATGCCAAGTTGGGATTGGCTAGAACTATTCATGGAAAATGGAATAGAAAATCCTAGAAAAAGATAGAATATAGAGGAAACTCAAGGCATCAAAGGAAGCTAAAATATGCCAAGAATTGGTTGCATTAGAAAATGATGCATGTGGCTCATGAGACAAATATGGAAATGAGGGAGATTTTCTCACCCTAAAACTCTATTTTTGTTTCTGTTGGGCCTCAGAAATGTCACATTTATATCCTCTTTTTCCTTCACACTTCCTTACATTTCATCATCCCATTAATCTTCCATCATACCATTTCCATAATGATACTTGGGTTTCTCCTTATTATTTTCCTTTGTATTCATTTTAGTATTATAAGTGAATTTGTGATTAAATATTAGAAATTAGCATATTTTTATTATATATCAAGGTTGGATGAGTTTGATGATGAGTGCAGACATATTTGAAGATTTCAACAAAGTCAAATATTACCACCTAGCCTCAAATTCGAATCTCATCTTCAAGCTTTGAAGATTTGAAGGATATTTGGGACAATCATTCAATCATATTCAAAGGAGAAGATCATGGAGATTTTGATAGGATATATTATCCAAGATATGAGTGGAGGATTTGAAGGAATAATTTGAGAGAATAGTGGATATGTAATTATGACACTCTTCAAGACTTTCATGTATATAAGAGAGTGCTCTCTCTTCATGAAGGGGTATGTAATTCACAATAAGTCATGTAATTCACAAGGATGCAGTTCATAATTGAGGCATGTTATTCATAATTTAGTCTTGTAATTAGGAGAAGGGGATTCTTAGCTTTGATTCTTTCATTCTTGTTCTTTCATGCTTTGTCATTTGATTCTTGTAATATAATCTGAGATTGATATATTGTGTGAGCTCACATATGTCTTTTGTCATTCAACTCTTCACATGTTGTATTGCTTTCCTAGATTAATTTCTTGATTTCCTAGTTAGTTTTTCAATGCTTTCCTAGATTAATGTCATTTCAACAATTTAGATTAGATTACTTCTACTTCAGTCCTGCATATATAGTGTGCGTGCTTTGTAAGCCTACGAGCCTCAGATTGACAAATTAAATAGCTGGGCAAGTACTACAACGGAATTAAATGACAATATTTCCGCCTAACATTTTGGTGCCATTGTCGGGGAAGCACGATGGATTGAGGTTTAGCTTGATTTTTCATATAAATGTAGATTTCAATTTCTGCAATTTCAATTTTTGCAACTGTTAAGAGGTTTTCATGTGTTTCTATTAGCATGTTTTGAGGCAGGTGTACTTGTCATTGATGGAAAGATCAGAGTATGCAGCGATGGAAAAACAGAATCTCAGAAGAGAAAGTGCAATGGTGCACGCAGAGTGAAAAAGTGTGTTTGTTCATTTGATGGCAAACAGGTAGGCAAGGAAGATCAGCAACGCAGGGATAATGGCATGGAAATATTAGAAGCGTAAACTCCATTTCGGAGTTTTGGATACTGGGAAATTGAGAAGTCAAGAGTTGAGACTCTTCAACACAGGAGTCTCAGAGTTGCGAAATATGGAATCCCGAAATCCCGAAATAGGCACATAAATGAAGAATTTCACAGACCAGGAAATAACTCCATTTCATAGTTTCGGATACCGGGAGTTGGAAGAGTCAAGACTCTTTATCATTAGGAGTCTCAGAATCATGAAATGAGAAATGCCGAAATCACGGAAGAAGGAGAACAATTTTGGGTACAGGGAGATGGAAGAGTCAAGACTCTTCATCATCAGGAGTCTCGGAATCGCGAAATATGAAACGCCGAAATCCTCGAAGAAGGAGGACGATTTCGGATACCGGGAGTTGGGGATATCAAGACTGCTTACTACAGAAGTCCTGAAGTCGCAAAACCCGAAGTCACGAAATGCGAAATCGCGAAATGTCAAAGACCCCATGCTGGAGGTTTGGATATCGAGAGTTGGAGATGTCAAGGACTCTCACAACAAGAATCCTGAAGTTGCGAAGTGTGAAAATCCAAAAAGTTGATTTGACTCCATTTCGGAGTTTCACAGACTGGGAGGTGGAGTTGTCAAGAACTCTCACGTCAAGAATGCCGAAATCGCGATGTGTGAAATCACGAAGAGATCTGGACCGTCGAATCATCTAGGGTGTGGACCATTGATCCGACTCCATTTCAGGGCTTCAGATACCAGGAGTTGGAAGATTCAAGTGACGAGACTCTTCATCGCAAGAATCGTGAAAGGACGAAATGCGAAATGCCAGAATGATTGGAGCTAGTGCAACCAAGCTCCATTTCAGAGCTTCGGATACCGGGACATGGAGCATCAAGAACTCATCGCCACAGGAACATTGAAGTGCCGAAAAGGGAAATCGTGAAAGCACTATATGGATAAGCGCTCGGTCCCCTCTCGTAGTCACATGGTCGAAGATCTGTAGAGAAAATCTTGAAGCAGAAAGCTCCTTTTTTTTTTAGGAGTTTCAGAGATCGCGACTTGGAGAGTCGAGATGCCACACAACAGGATTGCTGAAATGCCGAAATGCGAAACACGTTTTGGCTTAGCCTGTGGTCACAACCATTGGTTGCATCGACGGAAGATGGAGGAAGGAGCTAGCGCAGACAAGCTCCATTTCGGAGTTTCGGGGATTGGGACATGGAGAGTAACGAAATATTTACCATGGGGATCCTGAAATGCTGAAGTGTGAAATGGCAAAAGGAACGCAAGATTCAATGAAGTCAATTCAACGGTGCAGATGAATTTGAATAAGATCGGAGGGCCACTATTTCACTTCACAGTGTAACTGCTAAAAACAAATGATGGTTTCTGCCACAGGATGAGCTCATCTATGACAGAGAAGACGAAGAGTCTCAATTGCCAGAGAATATGAGGAATCTCGATATAACACCTAGTGATGATGGATGCGTGCGTGAAACCGCCAGAGAAGCTGAAGAGTTACCATGATGATTAGGTAGAGCACTGAGGATGAGTAGTAGATGCAGAACATAAAGGGACAATGTGGCACACAGAAGATGGAATAGTTGTGGAAGAGTGAAATGGAGAAAACACCCCGATGGGGAGAAGATTGGGGGGAGAGGATGAAAGAGCAAGAAGCAGATTGCATGCACAAGGTGCACAAAGACTATAAGAATGTTGAACAAAGAAGAAATGTGTTGTTGTTGTTGAGTGTGATTGAGGTGTGAAGAAGGAGGCAGAGCGCAGTAGTAGAAATGCATAGAATGGGAATGGTGCATTGAAGGGACATGGCACAGAGAGCATAAAAGGCAAAAGAATAGAAGGTACAAGGAGGGTGCAGAAGAAACTGATGCAGACAGAGCAGTGCAGTGTAGCATAATAGTGATGAGACTGGTAAGCCATTGAAGAAATTTATATCACTGTAATAAGTCATAATAGCAAAGATTTATATTTCAGGGTGGTAGGGAGGTGCTAGGGAGGATTGTTTTCCTTAGAGGTTCAAGTGGGTGCTTGAACAAAGGGAGTTGTAGCTTCCATCTGGTTGCAACCAGAGAAACGAGGGTGGCAGGGTGGTGCAAGGGAGAACTGTTGTTCTCTGTTATACAGGTTGGTGCCTGTGTGACTGGAACTTGGTGCTTCCATCCAGTTGGTGCTGGAACACTTAGGGAGTGGGTGCTTCCTTCTAGTGGGTGCTAGAGAAACCAGAGAGTTGGTTCTCTCAGTAAGTAGCAGCTTCCAAAATAGAGGTTGCAGCCTCATTATGAGTTGGTGCTCATATGTATGATAATGTAAAGAATGTAAAGATTACTTATCATATAAAGAAGAAGAGGTTTTTACCCTCTATGGGTTTCCTCAAGAAATATATGTCTCTGTGTATCTCATATGTGTGACTGATGTTGAAAGTGCTATTACTTATTTCCCTGCATTATTGTGGTTGTTATTGAGTACTTTCTGAAGAGTTTGAAATAAGCATAATTGTTTAAGATCGGTAACAACTAATTCACCCCCCCTCTCAGTTGTCCAACAATTGGTATCAGAGTGGGCCCCTTTTATCTAAGGGTAGATCCTAGAGCTTAAACATGTCAAGCCATGAAGGAAATTCAACCAATAAGGCACCTCTGTTCAATGGAACAAACTTTTCCTTCTGAAAAGTGAGAATGAGAACCTACATAATGGCTTTAGGAGCAGATGTCTGGGATGTGGTAGATACTGGTTATGTAAAGCCAATTGTACTAGCTAATGAGGATGACAAGCTAGAATTTAGCTTCAATGCTAAGGCTATGAATGTTATCTTGAGTGGGCTTGCAGAAGCAGAATTCGTAAAATTTATGCACCTAGGAACTGCCAAAGAAATGTGGGACAAACTCATTAGAAGTTATGAAGGTAATGAGAAGGTAAAGGAAACCAAGATTCAAACCTACAGAATACAGTTTGAACAGCTGAAGATGAAGGAAGATGAAACAGTTGGAAAATAATTTCTGAGAGTAGAAGAAATGGTAAATGCAATGAAAGCACTTGGTGAAAAAATTGAGGAACCTTCTTTAGTTCAGAAAATCTTGAGATCTCTCCCAGATAGGTTCAACCCGAAGGTCTCTTCTATAGAAGAACTTAATGATCTAAAAACCTTGGATTTTGATCAACTTCTAGGAACATTGACTGCGTATGAAATGAGAATAGTTAAAGATAAACCCACCTCCAAAGAAGCATCATTTAAAGCAGACAAGAATGAGGATTCTGATCCTGATGAAATTGAAGCAAAATTTGTGAAGAGACTGAAGAAGGGACCAGGAAAATACAAAGGTAAACTGCCTTTCAAATGCTTCAACTATGGTAGGATAGGTCATTTTGAAAATAAATGTCCCCACAAAGGAAAGGATCATACATGTGATGATGAGTAGAAGTACAAACACATAAATTTCTTTAAAGAGAATAACTTTAAGAAGAAAAGTCTTTGCGTAAACAATGATGATGATCCTTCAGATGATGAAGACAATGACTCCTCTATTGAAGATAAACTAAATGACTTCATACTTATGGCCAAAGAGGATTATGATAATAACAACACAAGAAGTGATGTTAATGAAGAAGAAGTTGTGGTTGACATGGAAGGAGAATTGATCAGTGCACTTGAAGAGATTGACAGACTAAGAATTAAGAACAGAAAGCAAAGACAATTGCTAATACAGTTCGAGAAAGACAGTAAAGAACCTGATGAAGACCTTGTCCTACTAAAAGTGGAATTAGAAGAGGCAAAGAAAATTGAAGACATTCTGAAACGACAATTATCAGAAAAGAAGGCAAGATGTAAGCCTTAGAACAAGAAGTAGTAAAAACTAGGAAAGATATGGAGAAGTTTCAATCCTTGTATAATCAGAATCTGTCAAGTATCAAAGCCTCAGAAGGATTAGCCACTATTCTGAATCAACAAAGGAATCCAAATCTGAAAACTGGTATGGGTTATGAAGAGGGATCAAGTAGTGGTAAGCCAAGAAACGAAGAACCCATCAAGTTTGTCAAATCTACAACCAATGACAACAACAAACCTACAGAGACAAAGGAAGACAATCAACCTCCCAGGATGAGTAAAGAAAAAGGTGCCATGACTGAATCTGTAGAACAAAGAAATAATGCGCTCCCTACTGAAAGATGTCATCAGCATGGAAGAAATCAATTTTCTCAAAGAAGACAACCATCTTTCAGGTACAAAGAACTTTTCTATGGCTATTGTTTCTACTGTTCTAACTTTGTTCACAAAGCTATAAATTGTTCCTTAAGACTTAGACATGAGCAATTAAGATTTCAAAGGAATAAATACTTGCCACAACAAATAATGATACAACCAAGTAACAAACCTTCACAGATTGCAAATTTCCAAATGAAGTCTAGGGACATGCAACTAAGGAGGTCAAGAAATAATCAACAATCAATGAGTAGACAACGCTGCAACAATAATTTTAACCTATTGAACAATAATATTGAATGCTACATCTGTCATAACTATGGACATAAATCTGTTGACTGTCTATTAAGGAACTATGAACCAGATTTGAATTCCCCTGCTGAAAATGTCAAGGTTTGGAAGAAGAAAGAAAGTGACAAGTGTGGATTAGTGTTGTCAGCTCAAAGAAAAATGAACCCTTGGTATATAGACAGTGGATGCTCCAAACATATGACGGGAGACAAAGGTAATTTTCTATCTCTAAGTGAAAGAAAATCAGGAAACGTAACCTTTGGAAATGATGCTTCAGGTAAAATAAAGGGTAAAGGGATGGTGAATTTAAATAATGGAAAAGGAAAATTCCAAGATGTTTTACTTGTAGATGGGCTGAAACATAATCTGCTCAGTGTAAGTCAAATGTGTGACAGAGGATGTGAAGTGGTGTTCACATCCAAGGACTACAAGATAAAGTCTGTAAACTCAGGACAAGTGGTGGCCAAAGGCATAAGGACAGAAAATAATGTATATGTGCTGAAAGAAAATAGAGAAGAATGTCATCTGAGCAAACATGATGAAAGTTGGTTATGGCATAGGAGACTTGGACATATAAACTTTGACCACTTAATCAAACTCAAAAATCTCGAGGCAGTAAAAGATCTTCCGAGAATATCAAAGCCCCAAGATTCAATGTGTAAACCCTGCCAGGTAGGAAAGATAAACATGACACAATTTAAGTCCAAGAGCTTTACTTCAACATAGAAACCACTCCAACTAGTTCATATGGATTTATGTGGACCATCAAGACGGGAAGGCACAGGGAAAGAAAACTACTTCAAGCTGATTATTGATAATTACTCCAGACTTACTTGGGTTTCCTTTCTCAAGGAAAAAGTTGAAGCTTTTGAGAAGTTTAAAATATTTAAGGCTTTAACTGAGACTCAAATAGGCAAGAGATTAAAGGCAGTAAGATCAGACCGAGGAGGAGATTTTATGTCAAGTGACTTCAAGGAATTCTGTGATAAGCATGGGATCAAGAGAGAATACACCATCCCAAGAACTCCACAACAAAATGGAGTAGTTGAGAGGCAAAACAGAACAGTGCAGGAAATGGCCAGGTCAATGATGAATGAGAATAACATTGGTCAAACCTACTGGGTAGAAGCAATACACACAGCAGTTCATGTTCTTAACAAAGCCCACCTCAAACCACAAAGTGACAAGACACCTTATGAACTGTGGTATTGGAGACCTGCTTCAATTAAACACTTCAAAGTCTTTGGGAGTAAATGTTACATAAAGAATAATGATGAGAACCTTGGAAAATATGATGATAGGGATGATGAAGGTATCTTCTTAGGGTATGCTACAAACAACAAAGGATACAGATGCTATAATAAGAGGCTGCATAAAATGGTTGACTATATTGACGTAAAAGTTGATGAGGGAATCCCAGCAAGAGAGGTGTACAATAATGAGTCTTCTATAGAAGACACAACTAAAGATGAAGATGAACAGGTCCAAGAATCAGAAAATGAAGACTCTGAATCAGATGAAGACACAGATACTCAGACAGACTCAAATCAACAAACAACTTCAAATTCCTCCTCTAGAATCACTCAGAAGAATCATCCTGCAAGTCAGATAATTGTTGAAAAAGACAAAGGTGTACAAACCAGGAGAAAGCTAATCAAAAACACCGAACAATCACAGCTTTCATATCCATGCTGGAACCCAAGAATTTTAATGAAGCTAGCAAAGATGACCATTGGGTTAAAGCAATGAATGATGAACTTGATCAGATTGAGAAAAGAAATATGTGGGATATGGTTCATAGACCTGAAGGTAAAAATGTCATTGGATCCAAATGGATCTTTAAGAATAAATTGAATGAGCAGGGACAAGTTGTCAGGAACAAAGCAAGATTGGTCTATAAAGGGTATGCTCAAATAGAAGGATTGGATTTTGATGAAACATTTGCGCCCGTAGCAATATTAGAAGCTATCAAAATGTTTCTTGCCTATGCTTGTCATAAAAGGTTTAAAGTATATCAAATGGATGTCAAGTCAACTTTTCTAAATGGATATTTAAGTGAAGAAGTCTATATGGAAAAACCAAAGGGTTTCAAACTATCTTATAAACCTGACTTAGTATGCAAGCTGAATAAAGCTTTATATGGGTTAAAACAAGCCCCTCGAGCCTAGTATCACAGACTAGATACATATCTCAAAGACAAAGGGTTCAAGAGAGGAACAATTGATAACAATCTGTATATCAAAACAGAGGATAATGATCTGCTCATTGTATTGGTCTATGTAGATGACATCATCTTCGGATGTAATAAGGATTCGTTGGTACAATGGTTTGCTTCTACCATGGAGTCTGAGTTTGAAATTTCTATGATAGGTGAACTGTCATTTTTTCTTGGCCTGCAAATTACTCAGAGGTCTAAAGTGATGTTCATTTATCTAGAAAAATATCTAAGAGAAATGTTGAAATTTTTTCAAATGGAAGACTCTAAACCTGTGGGCACACCTATGGTTACTGGATGCAAATTAATTAAGAATGATGACTCACCTAATGTTGATCAAAGTTCATATAGATCAATGATAAGCAGCTTGCTGTACATCACAACATCTTGCCCAGACATAATGCATGATGTTGGAGTGGTACAAAGATATCAGTGTGCACCTAAACAAAGTCATTTGCTAGTTGTCAAAAGGATATTCAGGTATTTGAAAGAAACAATGACTTATGGTCTATGGTATCCAAGAAATCAGAATTTTCAGTTAACTGCTTATTCAGATGCAAATTGGGCAAACTGTGTTGATGAGAGAAAAAACACCAGTGGAGGAGCATTCTTCCTGGGTGACTCATTAGTAGCATGGATTAGTAAAAAACAAAGTTCTATTTCTTTATCGACTACAGAGGCAGAGTACATTGTTGCTGCTACCTATTGCATTCAGGTATTATGGATGATTCAGACACTTGTAGACTTGGAGGTAAAATATGTAGCACCGATCCCAATTCATTGTGACAACACTAGTGCCATCAGTGTGTCTAAGAATCCTGTACTCCACTCCAAGACAAAGCATATTCCCATAAAATACCATTTTCTGAGAGAGAAGGTCACCAATCAGGTTGTTAAGGTCCATTACATTCCAACCATAGAACAAATTGTAGACATCTTTACTAAACTCCTAGCCAAGACACCATTTGAATATCTCCGACAGAAGCTGGGTGTCATCCCGTCTCACACCTAAGAGAGTCATTCCTGTTAGGGGGAGTTTTGTATTGATTGAATATCTGATACCTCCTAAAAATATTGAAACAACTCAGGGGGAGCATGTTTTCTTTGACATTGATGTTGAAGGGGGAGAAAATGAGTGCTCCAGACCGGATGCTACAGTTGGAGGTCCAAACAGATTAGCGCAGTCGTTCAGGGTTTCCATCAATGCCAAAGGTGGAGATTGTTGGCATGTTTTCAGGCACGTGTGCTTGTCATTGATGGAAAGATCAAAGTATGCAGTGATGGAAAAATAGAAGCTCAGAAGAGAAAGTGAAATGGTGCATGCAGAGTGCAAGAGTGTGTTTGTTCATTTGATGGCAAACAAACAGGCAAGGAAGATCAACAACACAGGGATAATGGCATGGAAAGATCAGAAGTGTAAAATCCATTTCGGAGTTTCGGATACTGGAAAATTGAGAAGTCAAGAATTGAGACTCTTCAACACAGGAGTCCCGGAGTTGCGAAATCCGGAATCCCAAAATCCCAAAATAGGCACATAAACGAAAAATTTCGCATACCGGGAAATAAATCTATTTCGGAGTTTCGGATACCAGGAGTTGGAAGAGTCAAGACTCTTCATCATCAGGAGTCTCGGAATTGTGAAATGCAAAACACCAAAATAATGGAAGAAGGAGGACAATTTCAGGTACCGGGAGATGGAAGAGTCAAGACTCTTCATCATTAGGAGTCTCGGAATTGCGAAATGTGAAACGTCGAAATGCCGGAAGAAGGAGGATGATTTCGGATACTGGGAGTTGGGGATGTCAAGACCTCTTACTACAAGAATCTTGAAGTCGCGAAACCCGAAGTCACGAAATGCAAAATTGCGAAATGTCAAAGACCCCATACCAGAGGTTCGAATATCGGGAGTTGGAGATGTCAAGGACTCTCACGACAGGGATCCTGAAGTTGCGAAGTGCGAAAAGCCAAAAATTTGAGCTGACTCCATTTTGGAGTTTCGCAGACCGGGAGGTGGAGTTTTCAAGAACTCTCACATCAAGAATGCCGAAATCACGATGTGCGAAGTCACGAAGAGATCTAGACCATCAAATCATCTAGGGTGTGGACCGTTGATCCGACTCCTTTTTAGAGATTCAGATACCGGGAGTTGGAAGAGTCAAGTGATGAGACTCTTCATCGCAAGAATCGTGAAAGGTCGAAATGCGAAATGCTGAAATGATCATAGCTAGTGCAAACAAGCTCCATTTCAGAGCGCTTCGGATACCGGGACATGGAGCATCAAGAATTCATCGCCACAGGAACTCCGAAGTGCCGAAAAGTGAAATCGTGAAAGCACTATATGGATAAGCGCTCGGCCACCTCTCGTAGTCACATGGTCGAAGAGCTGTAGAGAAAAGCTTGAAGCGACAATTTCCTTTTTTTTTTCAGAGTTTTGGAGATCACGACTTGGAGAGTTGAGATGCCACACAACAGGATTGCCAAAATGCCGAAATGCAAAACATGTTTTGGCTCATCCTATGGTCACAACCATTGGTTGCATCGGCGGAAGATGGAGGAAGGAGATAGTGTAGACAAGATCCATTTCAGAGTTTCAGGGATTGGGACATGGAGAGTAACGAAATCTTTACCACGGGGATCCCGAAATGCCGAAGTGTGAAATGGAGAAATGAACGCAAGATTCAATGAAGTCAATTCAACGGTGCAGATGAATTTGAATAAGATCGGAGGGCCACTGTTGCACTTCACAGTGTAACTGCTAGAAACAAATGATGGTTTCTGCCACAGAATGAGCTCGTCTATGACAGAGAAGACGAAGAGTCGAAACTGCCAGAGAAGCTGAGGAATCTTGATATAACACCTAGTGATGATGGATGCCTGCGTGAAACTGCCAGAGAAGTTGAAGAGTTACCATGATGATTAGGCAGAGCACTAACAATGAGCAGTAGATGCAGAACAAAGAGGGACAACGTGGCACACAGGAGATGGGATAGTTGTGGAAGAGTGAAGTGGAGAAAACACCTCGATGGGGAGAAGATTGGGGGGAGAGGATGCAAGAGCAAGAAGCATATTGCATGCACAAGGTGCACAGAGACTATAAGAATGTTGAACAAAGAAGAAATGTGTTGTTGCTGTTGAGTGTGATTGAGGTGTGAAGAAGGAGGTAGAGCACAGCAGTAGAAATGCACAGCACGGGAATGGTGCATTGAAGGGACATGGCGTAGAGAGAATAAAAGGAAAAAGAACAGAAGGCACAAGGAGGGTGCAGAAGACACTGATGCAGACAGAGCAGCGCAGTGTAGCAGAACGGTGATGAGACCAGTATTGAAGAACTTTATATCATTGCAATAAGTCATAATAGCAAAGATTTATATTTCAGGGTAGTAGGGAGGTGATATGGAGGATTTTTGTCCTCAGAGGTTCAAGTGGGTGCTTGAACAAAGGGAGTTGTAGCTTCCATCTGGTTGCAGCCAGAGAAACAAGGGTGGCAGGGTGGTGCAAGGGAGAACTGTTGTTCTCTGTTATACAGGTTGGTGCCTATGTGACTGGAATTTGGTGCTTCCATCCAGTTGGTTCTAGAACTCTTAGGGAGTGGGTGCTTCCTTCTAGTGGGTGCTAGAGAAACCAGGGAGTTGGTGCTTCCTTCTAAGTTGGTGCTAGAGAAACCAGAGAGTTGGTTCTCTCAGCAAGTAGCATATTGCAAAACAAAGGTTGCAGCCTCATTATGAGTTGGTGCTCATATGTATGATAATGTAAAGAATGTAAAGATTACTTATCATATAAAGAAGAAGAGGTTTTTACCCTCTATGGGTTTCCTCAGAAAATATCTGTCTCTGTGTATCTCATATGTGTGACTAATGCTGAAAGTGCTATTACTTATTTCCCTGCATGATTGTGATTGTCATTGAGTACTTTCTGAAGAGTTTAAAATAAACATAATTATTTAAGCATGGTAGCAACTGATTCACCCCCCCTCTCAGTTGTCCAACAGTTTCAGCAAGTGTGATTTTCAATTTTTTTATTTTGATTTGGGTGCTGTAAGAACCCCTTTTGCAATATGATTTAACTATGAGTGTCAGCTTGGAACAACTCGCTCAGATCTTTGCGAAAGCTGGGATTTCTTCTTCTTGGGAAGAGGAGATCTTGACAATAGTTGAGACCTTAAATACTCCTCTAGAAACGAACGAGGAATCAACATCTGAGGAACTTGAGGAGGACAATGAAGAGCTTCAGTATGATCTGAGTGAGGGAAATCGCGCCTACGAAAGCTATATCGAACAATAGTTTCAAGCGACTACTAGGTTAGATTCTTTTATTTTTTCTTTTTATTTTGTTAATTTAGAGTTTCAGCAACTAGATTCATTCACTCTCGAATATTTTCATTAGTCATTTGAAAAATTACCACTTAACATATTGTTGTTACTGTTGCATGCTTGGCTCCACTAAAAATTTGCCTACACTTAACTAATTTCTAATTCCATTTAGCATAGAGTAGGTAGGTTTTAATTTTTAGTTTTGTTGGTTGTGGAGCATGATTATCTTCCTGATTCAGAGGTCCTTGCTTTCAGCTGTGTTTATACCCCATGAAGTATTTACACCCCAGAAGTATGTACACTCTTCCACGCGGGGGAGTGCAGAGGGGGGGTACCCCCTTTGCAGGGTCCAGGGGTACTATCCCCCGGGCTGGGGGGTCTGGGGGCAAGCGGGCCCCCAACGGGGGTTCAAGGGCGAAGCCCTCGAAACAAAAATTGCCTTGTAAAAGTATATTGTAATTTCATTGTAAATCTGGACCATTCATTATAAGGTCGCAGATCTAACGATAGAGATTATGTTAGGGTTTTTTGCCCTAGAAGGCAACCCTCTTTTATGAGGGAAATGTATCGCGGCTATGGGTGGTGGTGAATATTGTATTCTGAGAGAGGAGACTGTGTGATCCGAAATCGGATCCAGAAGCTTGATAGGGCTTGAAAAATGCTCAAAAATGAAAGTGCTTGGAATGCAACGAAACCTGTTCCATTGCGTCCGTCTTGTCTTCCTGATTCTGGTGGTATATTTACTTTGTCAAACGGGCTCCGTATGGAGAAGATATCGCGTTCTGTCTGAAAGGTCAAACAGGAAAAAAAATTGATGACTGTGCAGTCCGTACGGTCTGTACGGATACTGACGTGGCAGGTCCGGAGAAAGAAGAGGAAGTTATAGCGGGTTTGTTGTAGGTTGTATCCCTTCATTTGCTGGATAATAATAAAGGAAGGACCTAGCAATTTCTCTGGTGGACGTAGCCCACACTGGGTGAACC
>ML818579.1:47458-60404 GCA_009831015.1 Picea engelmannii | reverse complement strand
GGTAGCTTGATGTATGCAATGGTTTGCACAAGACCAGATATTGCACATGCAGTGGGAGTTGTGAGCAGGTATATGAACAATTCAGGTAAAGAACATTGGGAGGCAGTAAAGTGGATTCTCAGGTATTTGAGAGGTACTACTACACATGCATTATGTTTTTGAGGTTCAGACACTTTTCTACAGGGATATGTTGATTCAAATATGGCAGGTGATAAAGACAGCAGGAGGAGCACCACAGGGTATGTTTTTACTATAGGTGGAACAATAGTAAGTTGGATTTCAAAACTGAAAAAGGTTGTTTCACTTTCAACAACAGAGGTAGAGTATGTTGCTGCTACAGAGGCTAGTAAAGAGATGATTTGGTTACAAAGGTTTAGGAGGAATTGGGAAAGAAGCAGGAGAACAACAAGTTGTACTGTGACAGTCAAAGTGCCATTCACCTTGCAAAGAACCCAGCCTTCCATTTGAATACTAAGCATATACAGTTGAGGTACCACTTCATACGATCCGCCTTGGAAGATGGACAATTGAAGCTGGAAAAGATACACACTAGCCAGAATCCCGCAGACATGTTAACAAAGGAAGTAACCAGGGAGAAACTGAGTTCCTACTCAGTTTCAGTTGGTCTTCAAGAATGAAGATGAAAATGAGAAATTTTCCAAGTCCAAGAAGGTTCAGAGTCCAGCATATACAGCAGTGGTGGAGTTGTTGAGATCAGTCTCCAAGTGGGAGATTGTTGGTTGTGGAGCCTGATTATCTTCCTGATTCAGAGGTCCTTTCTTTCAGTCGTGTTTATACCCCATGAAGTATTTACACTCCAAAAGTATGTACACTCTTCCACGCGGGGGAGTGCAGAGGGGGGGTACCCCCTCTGCGGGGTTCGGGGGGCCTATCCCCCCGGCTGGGCGGTCTAGGGGAAAGCGAGCCCCCAGCAGGGGTTTGGGGGCGAATCCTCCAAAGGAAAAATTGCCTTGTAAAAGTATATTGTAATTTCATTGTAAATCTGGACCGTTCATTATAAGGTCACAAATCTAACGGTAGAGATTATGTTAGGGTTTTTTGCCCTAGAAGGCAACCCTCTTTTATGAGGGAAATGTATCACGACTATGGGTGGTGATGAATATTGTATTCTGAGAGAGGAGACTGTGAGAGAAAGAAGAGGAAGTTATAGTGGGTTTTGCTGTAGGTTGTATCCCTTCATTTGCTGGATAATAATAAAGGAAGGACCTGGCAATTTCTCTGGTGGACGTAGCCCACGCTGGGTGAACCATGTAAATTTGTGTCTCTCTTGTATTGTGTGTCTTCTGTGTTTTGTTTATGCATTTGTTTTATTTTATTGCTCCGCGATCCTGTTTTTCTAACAAGTTTTTCTTTTACCTAGAATAAGTATGCTCTCCTTCGTTCTTTGTGCGATCGTGATGATCAAAAAATAGGATGTCTAAATTGATTTCAGGAATGAATTTTTTTGCGTCCATCCTTTGATCTGCAAATAAACACAGTAAAAAAAAAAATAGCAAATAAAAACAAAGCGAAAATTCTACATGTTGTTACAACATGCTGATACAGCGAAAATTTTACATGCTGGTACAATGAATTTTTTCATGTTGCTACAGTGAAATTGTACTTGCTAAAACAATGACATTTTTGTTGTAACAATGATTGAATAAATTTGCAGATCTGCAAACAATAAAACCGTAGGTGCATTAGGATTATTTTATTTAGGAATGCAATAAAATCAAAACTTAAAACAAAATATAAAATAAAAAAATCTGCAATTTGTGCACGATCATAGTTTCATTTTTCCATGTTGAAACAATATGAACACTAGCTGAAACAATCTCATGCTTGCAAACTTCTAGTTGATCTAAGTAGAAACAATGCCATATCTTGCATTTATCTCAAACACTTTCACCCTCATGACTTGCTTTCATTTTTCCGACCATAAATTAAAACCTGCAACAAAACAATAAAAAGAAAAACCTTTAGTTGCAATTAAAACTCATTGGGAGCATGATAGGCTTATCAAAAGCATGGTCGTGGAATGAATTTACATCGTTCAACGTTGTATGATCCACCTGGAATAAGGGTGATCAATCTGAAATTCTCTGTGAGAGACAAGCTCTAGAAATTTTACCACAACAGGCATGATCCAGTTTTCAATTTCTTCAGAGGTAATTGCCAGAAAACGTAATTGCCATAACTATGTAATTGTTAAAACAAATGATTTTAAAACGCATTTTCTGAGAAAACCAAGGCGAATTAGAAAAAAATAAAACACGGGTTTTCTTGGGAACGGAGGCAATTAGGTAAAGCGTGAGCAATTTTCTAGATTTCACAACCATTTGGGAGAAATTCAGGGTTCTTCGGAGATCTGTTTTGCAAACTGCATGAGGGAAAAACGATTTGTTTTGAACTGTTTGAATACGACACCCTCCAAGAAGAAGAATTCAAGTTAATAACAAACTCTGCTCCACATGGCACATGATCTAAGAGTCCAATTTGATTTACTAATCAACGCTCTTTGAGAGGAAAGGGAAATTGAAGGCTGTGGATACAATGGGTGCATGGGATGCATTTGTAGGAGATCACATTTATTTTGTTTGTTTTAAATTATACTTTGTTTGTTTTAAATTATACTTTGTTTTGAATTAACAACACAAAACTAATATTTCTTTGTTAGTTAGTTTTTAAACACAAATTATTTTTGTTTTTGTTTTGTTATAAAACAAAAACAACAAAAACAAACAAAGAAAAATAATAACTATTCGTGTTTCATTTTAGTTATAAAACAAAAGCACTAAAAACAAACAAACAAATTTAAAAATTGAAAAACAATATATATATATATATATATATATATATATATATATATATATATATATATATATATATATATAGAAAACAATTAGAGCATAAAATAAAAACAAACAAAAACAAAAACAAAATTTGCAAATGGACATCCCTAAAATCATAACATGTTCTTACGCTTAACATTAATTTGTTTTTCTTAAGACATTTCATGCAGCGATCGACGATGAAACGAGCGCAACGACAACAAGTATCAAAACACATTTTATTTTCTTTGATTTACCATATTCGTACTTATTCCTGCATGATATGTTTTTCAAAATTCTCACAGATTTCATGCAGGATTTGTACTAAGCCTTTTTCAAGTTCAGAGACGATCACATTTTGCTGCTGAAGTGGTTTTCAAGAATCACAAAATTCTTCAAAGAACACATGCTTTCTTATACATCTTGAAGGAGCCATTACTCATCATAAACATCATGATGTTTGTTGTTACACAAAAACATTTTTTTCGCTGTTACACAGAAACATTTTGTTGATACACAACAACTTTTTGCGCATCTTGATGTTTTTTGTTACACAACGACCATGCTGATACACTACTATTTCCGCATTTTTCCAAATTTCATGCTGTGACACTATGATCCCATTTCTCCTTCAAAGATGATTAGTCATCCTGTTGTTGACGCCCATCTTCCATTGAATTATCCTTCATGATTTTACACGCCTATTTTTCTGAGTTGCATACATCATTTCCTTTATCTTTTTTAGTTCATTTTTGCCTTTCTTGTTTTCCTTATAAATAAAACAAACTCCCTTTCCTTGATTACATTGCCTTTCCATACACATTGTTGTTACTGAGATCTATCTATAGTCCTATTGATCTTTTTACACACTCGAGTTGACGGATGTGGGATTCCTTAAGGCCCACCTTTCCACAGTCTTGCCCCATCGAACTCAACACCTTATCTGGGATATAGACTAAAGTTCCTTTTGAGTACCTAGAGGCTTGCATGTCTTAATGGCAATTTCTCTTGTTGGCGATCATGGGAATACATCACTATCCCTTGATCGTTAGATCTTGCAAGTGGCTCAACATCAACACCTCTATTCGCACTTAGCAAGATGTACTCGGGTACCTTGACACTCATTGACATCACTGGTGAGTTTGTCTCGCATTGGTTAACGACATTTATCAATGGCCGGTAATCCAATGATTTCTCTTCATGCTCGACACCGACACATTCATTCGCATGATTAGAATTGTACCATTGGTTTGTAGCAGGTGAAGACTATACACTTTTTCATGATCCCGTCAACTGTTGCAACAATTTGATTTCAGATTTATGAGAGTACCACAGTTCCATATTCTCTGCCTTCCACATTTCTCATGATTCAACAATAGCAGTTCAGATTCCTTCACTTCCCATGATCCAGTTACAACAACAACAACATTAGTAGTTCCATTTTCATGATCCCACATCAGTGACATATTCCATGCTCTAGCACCAACCATATTCCTATTGCATCATTCATCATCATTCTTGGGTAAGTGGAGGTATGTTCTTTTCTAATATTTCATCATGTAATTCCTTATTTTCTAGTAATGAATAACTTTGGAAAATTCCCTCACCATGCTCTATTTCCTTTTTCACTTTCATAAACTATGCCAAGTTGCATAAGGATATGCAACCATTTCAGTTGGGGGGAAGGGAACCTATATTCACTACATATTCATTACCATTATTCCATTTTATCATTTCATCATTCCATTTATGATTCACTAACATTTCTTTTTCAACAACACTTTGTTTCATTTTGATTGATATACATATTGGCATGATTCATAAATATAAAGAAAAGGCTTTCTTATACACAGTGATGCTTTCTTATGCACATTGATAACTTATTATTTCCAGTGAGTATATGGCTAAATTATTGCAGCAAGAAAACAAATAAGTGAAATGAATGTTATTAACACAAGAACCAACATCTTTTGTATTCATGGTTGTCACACAAGAACCAACCATAAGAAAATTTCACATGTTGTTACACATATTTTACATGTTACTACTCCTGTATTTTACATCCTGGAAATATTCCTTGTTAAAAGGACATCATCAATCGAAGCCATAGTTTGAATGCCAAATTTATTAAGAAGATCCATGCATGGTTGCATGAGGACATGCAACAAGTTGAGTTGGGGGGCATGTTGGGCCTTAGAAATGTCACATTTATATCCTCTTTTTCCTTCACTATTCCTTACATTTCATCGTCCCATTAACCGTCCATCATACCATTTCCATAATGATACTTGGGTTTCTCCTTATTATTTTCCATTGTATTCATTTTAGTATTATAAGTGAATTTGTGATTAAATATTAGAAATTAACATATTTTCATTATATATCAAGGTTGGATGAGTTTGATGATGAGTGCAGGCATATTTGAAGATTTCAACAAAGTCAAATATTACCACCTAGCCTTAAATTCGAATCTCATCTTCAATCTTTGAATATTTGAAGAATATTTGGGACAATCATTCAATCATATTCAAAGGAGAAGATCATGGAGATTTTGATAAGACATCTTATCCAAGATATGAGTGGAGGATTTGAAGGAATAAGTTGAGAGAATAGTGGATCTATAATTATGACACTCTTCAAGACTTTCATGTATATAAGAGAGTGCTCTATCTTCATGAAGGGGGATGTAATTCACAATAAGTCATGTAATTCACAAGGATGTAATTCATAATTGAGGCATGTTATTCATAATTTAGTCTTGTAATTAGGAGAAGGGGATTCTTAGCTTTGATTCTTTCATTGTTGTTCTTTCATGCTTTTTCATTTGATTCTTGTAATATAATTTGAGATTGATATATTGTGTGAGCTCACATATGTCTTTTGTCATTCAACTCTTCACATGTTGTATTGCTTTCCTAGATTAAATTCCTGCTTTCCTAGTTAGTCTTTCGATGCTTTCCTAGATTAATTTTATTTCAAAAATTTAGATTATATTACTCCTACTTCAGTCCTGCATATATAGTGTGTGTGCTTCGTAAGCCTACGAACCTTGGATTGACAAATTAAATAGTTGGGCAAGTACTACAACGGAATTAAACGACAATATTTTTGCCTAACAGTTTCTAGAGTAGAGTTGTATATTTTTGAAGTAGAAAATATATCTTATGTATGAAGTAAGTATTGATACAATGGGTGAGAATTTGACATCTAATGATCTACTATGTGATTGACAGAAAGGCCATGGAGTAGATAAACTATGTTGTGGAATTGCATGATATGTAGAGGAATTGGAAGGGAGAATTATTGGGCTCCTCTCTTGTTGTTCAATTATATCTCTCTAGATAGAGAAAACTGTTATGTGTAGATATATTTAAGGCATGGGAACAATGATAAATGCAATAAATTGGAATGGTCAGAATGAATAATGCACTAATAGACATGTTAATGGATAATGTGTGGTAGAATACATATATACATGCTTGAGCATATGTGATTTTTCATATTAACTAAGACTGGTTTGTTGTTATATGCAATGAACATGACATGATGACTAAATGTGGTTGTTACTTGTTGTATGGGAAACAATGGTTGAATGGTTGAACGGTTGAAGATGTTGATGATGCAACTACCTATAAAAATAAACCTCATGAGAAGGAAAAGTAATAGGATATTCTTGTCAAAAAATTTATGAAGGGATTATGTGAGTTTCCATGATGTGCCAGTTGATCAGGTAACATAAAAAATGTTGATGGAAACCATACATGTATGAAATTGGTCATGTGAATGTTGCATGGATTTTGAAATAGAATTTGGTAAGATTTCCTTCAATCATACTTGATATCTTCATTGATATGTTTATGATGACATTTGAATGCATGTATGTGATTGATACCGATCAAGGTGGGGTATGATAAAGGAAGGTAGACTTGGGTAGGTAAACATTGTTAGAATCTTTTCGATGTATTCATGTCTTAGTATAACATGATTGAGTTGGTGAAGAGTCAATAACTAGAGTGCATGAGTATTTATACTCATGATTATGAAAAATGAATGCCATATGAAATAACCCTATGCAAGGCCATGTGATGTTGGACTTGGGAAAGGCTAATAGCACTACAAAAATATCCAATAGTGTCCTTTTTTATGTTGGTATATGAAACTAAAACCTTCTTGCCAACATTAATAACACCAAAAGAGGATGAAAGGTTTCATGAGGGACTATTCATCAAAGAAAGGAAATACCTTCTAGTATGCTTGAGGGAATAGTTAGAAAAGAAAGGGTATAATGGTGGTGTTGTGTTTAGGCTAAGGAGGAAGGTGTACAAATGAATGAACAAGTGTTAGGGAGGTGGCTGGGTGATGTGTTGAGGTGTTGGTTTAACCCTCCAACTTATCATGTTATATCACATGAGTTGTCCTTATGGTCTTCTTGAATCAATGCAAGGATGCATTGAGTGTGCATAAGTAGATTTTGTAAATGTGCAAGTTGTCATTGTGAAGCCATGAATATCAGGTTGTATGTATAATGGTTTCTTTTGGAATCCTTTGGTAAAAAAAAAGAGTGATTTGGGATCCTTGACAAATATTCTTCACCCTGGTGTTCTCATACCCCAACACATGGGTGACATCCATAAAGGGTTTGTCTATAGTTGGGAGGAAAATGGTTCACCCATAATTTGTTGCCTTAAAGCTCATTTTATGAAAAATATATGTTTCTTTGATTTTCCTCCTTTGTCTTATTTTATGATGATGAATGAAATTCCATTATTGATTATGATACTGCTATTAACATCCTATAATATTGATGAGTGAATGAGATATTATGTTTAATCAATTAGAATGCAATATGTATGGGGAAATACATATGAAAAAATCATATATGATAATTGTTTGGTAAAATAATGGTGTTGAGGAATCATTTCCTCTGTTAAAACAATTTATTATTTGAGAAATATGGTCCCCAAGAATTTGTGTAATGATTTACCTTTAACATGTGCAATTTGGAACCAAGTTTCTTGTAGGTGTACCTCTTCTTCCTTGTTGTTCTCTAAGTTTGTATTATATTAATTCTTATCATCACTCTCTTGAATGATTTGGAAGGATTGTTTGATGTGAAACCCTTGCCTTATTCAACATCCTCAAACATTGGTTTCTTTAAAACATCTCTTGTATCTTGAGGTTTCATGCAAAGAGTTTTTTTTAATGCTTCAGTGAATTTTTATGTGATTTTAGGCATGCGTGTGAATTTAGAAATATAATGATTTGTCTATAAATCAAAATTGTGATGCTTTTTAGAGATAAACCTTACATTGGTATGGACACACCCACCAAAATATCAGATATTTGGATAATACTTTAAGAGATATAGAATTTGTATTAGATTTGTAACAATTGCTACAGATGGCATGTAGTTGTTGCATACAATGATTTGTCTATAACTCAAAATATATGATCTAAGTCAACATAATTTTTGGTAGAGGGAAACCTTACATAGGGATGGACACTCCCCCCAAAAAATTCAAACACCTAGATCGTACTTTAAGAGATATAGGTTGTTTATTAGAACTACAATAATTGCCATGAATCACTTGTAACATATGTTATAGATCACCTGTAGCTGCTTATATTTTGAATTTGTAGTGGCTCTAGATCATCCTTGAAAGTGAATAAGCCCTCCAATCAAGAGATTCTATGTGATTATTGATCCAAGTCTATTTGATGAACTTAAGAGATGGGTTTAACATGTGAAATAAATGAATATAGTTATGGTGGAATTCCAATAGTTCATAATTGCTATCATACTAGAAATGATGCATGTGAAACATTTTTGAATGCTAGTTTTAATTGATTTGAAATCTTAAAACTTAAATTGTGTTAACTAATGAGTTCCAATGAAAAAATCCATCATTATATTTAAGAGGAAGGTTTTTTAAAATTGTTTATATTGTGGAATTTTGTATTACATACTACTATTATCCTTGAGTTATTATACCAACAAACCCTGTTTTTGATGTTAGTACTAGAGGTTTTACAATGATAACAAGTGTATGATCACAAATCACTTTAGGGGGCATTTCAACTAGCCCACCATACCACCTAGACACTTCTAATCCCACAATTTTTTCAAATAACCCATAAGGGTTAAAGGTTGGCATATGTGAGTTAGAAATTTGGCAATATTTCATAAACCAAGATATTAGTGTCAAATATCTTCATTAAACTTGATGATGATCAAGGTTACTTATATGCCACATCATTTGAAGTTATGATTGCACAAAATATAGTTTTGAACAAAACACTCAGATGATTCACCATTTAGTTATCTTCCATTTTCTACCAAGAATCCCGATACTCACTGAAAAGTGTCATTTTTAGAAGAAAGGGTAGAAGATGAAGGAATTGTCTCAAATTCATATATTCTTCCACTTGAATTTTAAATTAAAATTCCTTAGAGATGGTAATTTATTATTGTAACATACCCAATACCCTTTATCCATCATTGAGAATACGAGGTACCTATAAATTTCTATATATGCAACTAGTCCTATTCTATGTAATATCTCAAATGGACCACAAAATCTCATTTGCTAGCTTGGTGTAGCTTCCAAACTTACTTTAAAAAATATATGCTCCCCAATTTTAAATTCCCTGGATGTCCTTCATTTATCTTCATAACTCTTATGTTTGTCTCGTGCTACCTTTAAATTCTATTTAATCTTAACCATTTTCTCTTCCAATTCCTTGAGAAACTCTAGCCCAAGTACAACTTTTGTCTATTGGATTGTCTCAATTATTTGGATTATTGCATTTTTTGCCATATAAAGATTCAATTTGACTCATTTTTAATGAAGCTTGATATCCATTGTTGTAGGAAAAGTCAACTAAAATAAATTATTCCTCCCACTTGGATGGATTATCCATCACATACATCATCTACATGTATTCAGTCACATTAATGCATATTTTTTTTCCCATCTATTTGTGGATGATAGGCTATCCTAAAATTCATTTTTGTACCAAATACTTCGAACAATCCCTTCCAAAATCTTGAAGTAAATTTTGGATCTCTATCTTCCATAATTGCCTTAGGTACTCCATGCAACCTTGAAAACTCCTTCATATAAATTTCTACAATGTTATATACCTTATGAGTCAATTTAACACGGAAAAAATGAGTGTATTTTGTTAATTTATCCACCACTACCATTATTGAATTATGTTTCCTTGCTATCTTGGGAAACTTACTGATAAAGTATATGGTTACCACTTCACATTTCCACTATGGAATTGACAATGATTGTAGAAAAATTGTTGGATGTATATGCTTAGCCTATTCTCTTTGACATTCCATACACCTAGTTATTGAAAATCAATCGCATTATTTTTCAGTCCCGGCCAAAAGTATTGGCTTCTTCCTACTGCAATTATTTTCTGGTAACTAGGATGTACAATATATGGAACATTATGCATTTCTTTTAATACCATATTCCCTAATTCATGAGAATTATGAACATACACTTTACTTTTATGCATAATAATTTTGTCTTCTTCCAGCTTGTACTCTTTATATTTCCGTTGTACATTTCCTTGTTGTAATTCTTCTTTTACCTGTAGGTAATGCTCATGTAAATTAAGTGTTGGAATACTCAGAGGGGGGGTGAATCAATATTCTGCAATGTTTTACCACTTTTAATCAGAACATGTAATAATTAAATTTATTAGCAGTATATCATCAATATAGCATGAGGAGTATCAATCAACAAATCATAACAAATAACCATTGATACACAGTACACCATAATTTACATGGAAACCCAAATGGGAGAAAACCACATAATGCTTTTGTATATGTCAAACATTACATTCATATGAAGCACCAACTTCCAAATTCTCCAGCACTAACTAGAAGGAGGCACCAACGCCATGATTTACAGGCACCAATATGAAGGAAGCTACAACTCCCCAGGTTCACTCGATATGACCCCCTAATTTATAGTCTCCAAACTGAAGGAATCTTCAATCTTAAACTCCCTAAGTTCTTCGACACCAACTAAAAGGAGGCTACAACCCCCTTTCCTTGCCTCATCCTACCACCCTGAAATATAAGTGTAGACTCAAATTTTCATTGTCATTGATCAACTTGTAACTGCCACTGTCACTGATACATCAACCAGTCACTGTGATTGTCACATCAACCTATAACTGATGGTCAACCAATCATCCAACCTGTCATTGTCCCTATCAGTGTCTTTGTCATTGATATACCATCATCAACCAACTATACAGATCCACTCACATGGATACCAAAACCATCACCATACCATGTACATCAAACATGTACCATAAGATGTGCCATAACATGTACCTCAACCATATACCATGTCACTCATGATATGTCTCAATCATGCCATACACCATATACCAAATATATAATCCAATGTATCGATTATATTCTTCAAGCATATACCATACAATAAACCATATACCAAGTATCTAAGATGTGCCAATGTCTCAACAATATGCCTCAAGTATGCACCATAACAACCAAGATCATATACCGAGTATATGCCTCAAATATATGCCAATATCACAAAGATGCGCCTCTAACAATGAACCATAACAACCATACAAAATGTCAAGGATATGTCTAAAGAATGTATCAATATCACCAAGACATGAACCTCATCCATATGAAACCATGTACCAAAAATGGCCTCCAATAAATTCCTTAAGCATGTGCCATACCATCCATGATACAAGCCTCAAACAAACACATAAAATGCATACATTTACTCACGAAGAAGAACTGATACATACCATCTCAAAATCTATAACCACCCTATTGTATCATCGTACTTTGATGCAACCTAAACCAATCATCCTTCTTCAAATATTTCTTAACCTTGTTGGAAAGATTCCATTTATCACACAATGTCTCGCACGATAGGCACTAAACAACCCATGGGGGTGCCTCGTGGGACACCAGTATCCTGACCCACGAGGGTAAACTAAAATAGGGTTTCGTGAAACCCTTCCTTCTTTGTAACTCCGAGACTTTCACACTCCTTTCTTCCTAAGATACGCTACGAAAATATTTACCAAAATATCACTTGAAAGACAGATAATAATTGAACTTATGTGTAAAGATGAGAGGCTTCTTGAGGTGTATTTATACTTTTCCAAGTGACTTATTTTATTTACTTTAGGGCCAACCTGCACTTTCTTGTTATAAATGTTTTACCCTTTAATTAATGACTTGTAAATTCTTGTTGCATCCATTTAGGGGATTCTTAAAAATTCTTCGTGGATTCCAACTTCAATACCTCACAACTCCTCAATTGTGAGAAACTATGTGACGTACCACCTACTGTTGGAAACGACATGACAAGGACTATCCATATATGAGGGTTTTGTATGTACTTGTAATGTTCTTCAACCTCATTTTCCTCAGTCAACTTTGGGCCTCATGACCACACTATTGGGTTTCTTGTAGACTTCTTCAACACGTCTTCCCGTGAGGGCCATGCATAAAGCTACACCATAAGGGGACCACTTTGAAAACTTCTTCAATTATACCCTTTGCTTCTATAGGCTTCTATAATTCCTCTAAAGTTCACATAAATGACAATCAATTTTCCAACAATCTCCCCCTTTGGCATTGATGGGAAAACTCCTGTTCCCCATGAGACCAAGGCTCCCCCTGTCTATATGCTTATGTTCTTTCTCTCCCTTTGACATCAATGGAAAAGGGTAACTCCCCCTAACAATTTTCTTCTGAACTTTCTCTCTTCCGATGATTTTTGTCCATTGGTGCTTCCTGAGGAAGTAAACTACTAACATATAGAAAATAGTTCATATTAAGATTCCTTTATTGTCTCTTCATAGATGATTTCTCTTTTCTTGTCTTCTTAGCAAAAGACAAGTAAATCATTGTGGAGCAGAAACTATTTTCTGTCGAAGATACTCAAATTTCTCTCTTGGAAGAGGTTTAGTGAAGATATCTGCAATTTGTTCCTTTGTCCCAATATACTCTAAATTCATATTATTTTATGTAATTTGTTCCCACAGAAAGTGAAACTTGATCAGAATATGTTTGGTCTTGGAATGCATCA
>ML818579.1:32585-46157 GCA_009831015.1 Picea engelmannii | reverse complement strand
TTTCAACATTACACAATTGATTTCAAACTCATAATCTATAGAAACATAATACATCACCTTCACAAAAATTCCAATTATAATTCATCAAGAACTACCTAAAGGTCTAACTCTAAATCTAAGAATCTATCCATAAAAGTAAGAGTGTACAAGTAATCCATCTTATCTACCTTATGTACTACCTTCCAAACTGGTAATAATAAATAATCAATTTTAAGAAGTGATTGAGTACGAAAACATGAGTCAACTCACAAAATACTTCTTGCGCAATTTACAAAATTCATTTCTCAAAAATCTACTTAAGGACTAACTCTAATACAAGATCTATCCAAGTAGCAATAAGGTTAAATAGTGTATTTAAATTTTTCTCTTATTAAGTTTGTGCATCTTGTGCAACCAAGCCATATGATTAAATTCACTTCATTCACCTAGACGTTAAGCTCATTTAATTATGATTGAAGTGTTTCCACTTTCTTATATCAACATTTTAATTATCATAAAGAATATGAATTAACCAATAGTTCATTCAATTACATATCCAAACTAATTACTTATCCAATTGATTATTTTTTTTTTGTACTAGGGGAATCGGTAACAACAGCAGTATCGTACTCGCGTGACACGGGGTCGAATCCTGCCGGCTGCCTTATAACCCCTAGGGAGAAACGCACAGCCCGCAAGCACGCCCTCCGAGTAAATCAGGGTGAGAATCGACCTTGAGACCTCATTTTACATAGTTCCTTCCATTTACACGGCACTTGCCAATCGGTCTACACCCCTGCGGGCCTTATCCAATTGATTATTGATTGAGCTAAGCCACAATTAATTTCTTAGAACAAATCGATGAATAAAAAATTAAAATACAAGGAAAATTTAATGAATTCTAAAATGGTTGAGACAATTACTAATAGAGGAAATATCATTCCATCAATATTACTTATTAAAAGAAAGGGCATACAAAAAGGAAATAAAATAATTCTTATATACCTTTTCTTGGTCTACGATATTGTAAATATTTGTAGCTACAACAATAATGGTCCAAAAATCAAATTCCTTCTACCAAAATTTAGGGTTGTAACTTATGAATCGAAAAGAATACTATACGTAAAAGAAGGAAACTACTCAGGTGTAAGTAAATAAAATTCAAAGAATTTGGATTGAGATAGAAACCCAATTGTGACTTATTAGTCCCTGCCATAGGCGTAGAGGGACTATAGTGATTGATAAATCGTTGACTTCATATTAGTTTGTCCTTTGACCACAAATATTTCCATATTATCTATTGTTGGAACTAGGGAACTAAAAACATTGATTTTTATATTAAAAAAGGTACCATATTTGTCATGATATGATTGGACAAGGGATTGGAGGTCTTATTGTCGGCTTCACTATTCCCAATGTTATATATGTTGGCATATCCAAAGTATTTGATCGTATATGGTCTTTTTGAATCATATATTTCAGTATGCATTCGTCGAAGGTGGATTAATGCTAGCATTAATTCGAATGTTTGGTTTAGCATTTTATGCTAGGTAAATATATGACAATGTTTGATATGGTGGCATATCCAAAGTTTGGCTTTCCAATACATTCTCTGGTGTTCGAACTATTTGGGATACGTCAGAGACCTGCCACATTGAATTTTTTTCTTAAATGTTTACAGTGCATTTCTGACAGACTTAAATGTTTACCTAACAGGCTTGGTTGTGTTGAATGGTTACTTAACAGGCTTGTTACAAGACATTTTCTTCCGTTTTTTAAATTTATATGCTCCAGTGGCATTGCTGGTTCACTGGTCCATGCTTGTTTTGTGCATGCCACTGATTTGTTATTTGCATGTTGTCGTTGTTCTTGCTTGTCTGTTCATGTTGTTGCAGTTTTCACATTTGGGTTTCTGCAATCATGATTGGAACAACATCGTTCCTAGGGGAGTGGTTGTTTCTTGCTTCTTTCTTCACTGTATGTTGTTTATTGCTGCTTGATTTGACTTTGCAGGGTTCCAGTCCTGCGCCTGCACTTGGGCCTTTTGGTGATTCTTAGTTGGGTTCTTATTTGGTGCTTGTTCTTGTTTGCCCAGGGTTTGCAATGTTGGGATGCTGCATCTGCGGTTGGATTTCTAGTTACATTTTTTTGCACTATAGTTTGCATAGAATACTATTAAGATAAAATAACAGATTAAAGAATTGCAGGAGATGTAAATTGCATCTGTTACGCGTTGAAGCAGAGTTTGTCGGCCTTAAAATATATTTCATAGTTGTCGATGCTTTTTCCATGGATTCTGTGTTGCTATGGTTTCATAGTTATGAGAATTCCTTTTGCTATGTGGGAGATATAGTCGTTGTCTCCCTTTTACTTTCCACTTGTAAACTGCATTTGAGTCTAGTTTATCGCATTTCTATGGTCATTCCGAGCGACCACTGTTCGGTTGCATACTTAGCTAGTTTTATGGATGAAGCTTCGCGAATAGGTTCTATCAAACTATGACAAGTCGTGTTCAATGTATACATTATCTTTCCCGAATTAGTTTTCTTTAAAAGAACGCCTCCTGGACAGAAGAGAATGCAATTTATGAAATTCTAGGTTTCCTGGACAACATAAGTTAATGATTGCGGGTTCTCAGGGTGGCGGGATGAAAATTGGGCTTATTAAGATAAAATAACAGACTAAAGAATTGCAAGTGATGTAAATTGCATCTGTTATTCATTGAAGCAGAGTTTGTCGGCCTCAAAATATATTTCATAGTTGTCGATGCTTTTTCCAAGGATTCTATGTTACTATGGTTTCATAGTTATGAGATTGCCTTTTGCTGTGTGGGAGATATAGTTGTTCTCTCCCTTTTACTTTCATGTTGTAAACTATGTTTAACTCTAGTTTCTCGCGTTTCTATGGTCATTTCGAGCGACCGTCGTTCGGTTTCATACTTAGACAGTTTTATGGATGCGGCTTCGCGAATAGGTTCTATTGAACTATGGAATGTCATGTTCGGTGTATACATTAGCTTTCCCGAATTAGTTTTCTTTAATAGAAGGCCTCCTGGACAGAAGAGAATGCAATTTATGAAACTATAGGTTTCCTGGACAACATAAGTTAATGATCACGGGTTCTCGGGGTGACAGGTTGAAAATTGGGCTTCTGTTGTTCCGTGCCCTACAAATAGCATGGAGAGTGTCACGATCATTCTGACCAACCGCAGTTCGGTTCCATACTTAGCCAGTTTTATGGGTGCAGCTTCGTGGATAGGTTGTATCGAACTATGGTGTATACATTAGCATTTCTGAATTAGTTTTCTTTAAAAGAAGGGCTCCTTGACAGAAGACATTGAAATTTTTCAAATTATAGGTTTCTTGGGCAACATAAATTAAACATAGGAAATATGTAATTTTATAAAGTAGATATATAAAGCATGCACAGAGCCCTCATTCCATACTTAGCTAGTTTTTGCATCGCGGGTTCTCGGGGTAGGCGGCTGAAAATTGACAATCAGAGAGTTCTGCGATATACAAATTGACAATCAGACTTGCGGACTATTTGAATTTGAAGGGTGTCATGTCCAAAAAATTTAGCATTCTCGAAATAGTTTGCTTTACGCACGTTTTACATACCCCGGTGGAAAAAAAAACAAAAAAAATAATAGTAAGCATTTTTTGGATCGCGGGTTCTTGGGGTGGTGGGCTTTAAGTTCGATCTCTGTTGTTCCATGTCGTACAAATAGCACAGAGATTTCCACGATATACAAATTGAAAATCAAACTTGCGGACTATTTGAATTTCAAGGGCTCGTGAAAAAAAATAGCATTCTCAAATTACTTTTCTTTATGTACATTTTACATATGCTCGTCAACAAAAACAAAAAAATAGTAGTAATGTTTGTTACATAGGGATCCATCCCCGCTACCTTCAGTGCTTCCCAATACACATTAAATATTCTTTCAAAAGTCAGAACCGACTAGATAGGTTTGAAAATATGGGCTTTAGTAACTGGAAAGCTCCATGACATATCCCATTAAAATCAATAGATAGGCAAATATTATGGGATCCAGTAATTTCTTTTTGCCTGAATTTTGAATTTACGAACATAATTTTTTATTTTTTTTTGCTTGTGCAGTTTTAGTTTTCTTAAAAGCTTCAACATAGTTCATGAACGTGTTGTCATCAGAGGCCTTGACGTCATGTCCATATTTAATATTGTGCATTTCGAAATGATGGTCTTTAATAACTGGAAATCTTGAGGACATCTCCCATTAAAATGAATAAATAGGCGAATATTATGGGATCTGGTAATTTCTTTTTGCCTTCATTTTGAATTTGCGAAATACTTTTTATTTTATTTTTTTGCTTATGCAGTTTTAGTTTTCTTAAAAGCTTCAACATAGTTCACGAACGTGTCACCCACAGAGGCCTTGAAGTCATGTCCCTCTTTAATATTGTGCATATCTTAGATGTCAGATTTGAGAATCTTCTCGAATATGGAAATTTTAATACGTGCTGCTAGTCACTATTGAGCGCACATATTAAAAAAGATTGGCATTAATAAGTGAAAATATCGAGAACATTTGTCATTAAAACAAATCAACATGAAATCTACGAAAGACCATCCAACATTGCTTTTAAATACTTATTTCAATTTCTCTCTATCATCAAAGAGTTGCACTTTAGGGTGCCTTTGTTCTAATGTTCCTGGTCATGGACATGTAGGAAAACTTAGAGATGGGATTGAGGGGAAGATGAAAGAAGAGAGACTAGTTTTATGTGACATGATCTTTGAGTAAAAAACAAACTCTGTTATACAAGAGAAACTCGGAGAGGACGAAAAAAAAGAACAAGTATGTTCTGGTTGGTGTTCTCCTTGTGTTCTATGCTTTGGTTGGTTGAAAATGATGCCTGGAGATTTGTTGGTTGAAATTCTTTGTTTTCTTGCTGGCAATTGTAATGGATTTTGAGGTCTCGTTAAAAATAGTTCTTGTTTTAAGTATATAGCTTCTTCCAACAACATAGATTTGGCAAGTGTATCGAATTGTAGATATTGCACATGTATTTGTCTACCTCGCAGGTGGGTAACATAAATTGTATAGGTGGATAAAATGACATATTATCACTACAAAAGTTTCTATTTTATAGTTTGATGACCTGCATGTGGGTCTGGTAGTCGACTTGATAGAAAACTATGTTATTTGTCAAAGTTTGTTCGGTTTCCTCTGGATGTACTTGCAGACTCCACATATTTGGTGTCACCTCTAAACATTCCATAACTTTCTATGGGCCACCATACCTCCACTGCTATGAGGAAATATATATTATGATGCCATTTGCAACATTTGATACACTTTCCATACCTATGCTGGTGCATTCTGCAGCATTTGATGCACTTGCCACACCTCTGCTGCCCAAAGAAGTTATGTACCTCAACAGAGTTTCATTTTACATATGGGTTGGACGTTTCTTCCAATTTACTGTAATAAAGAAAATAAGTTCCACATACAAATCCTCAGGTAGGTTTTTCAACCAACCAGACGATCGAATATAGGGAGAATACCAGTCACTATGTACTTGAATTTTTTTCTCCTGCCTTAGATGTTGTGGCATAAAACCACTCTGTCCACTTTGAAATCGGCCTTAATCACATTTCTAAGTTGTCTCGGATGTCAAGGGTCAGGTACATTGCAAGGAAAGCACCTTAAACCCCAACTTTTCGACGACAAAGGGAAATTAATACTTAACAAAGAATGGAATTATAAATAAGAAGCCATTGCAAGCATGCCATATCTGGAAGAGAGAAGGTATTCAAAAAACTGGGATAGATGTACTTGGAAACACCTATTAAGTACAAAACCCAAAATTGATATTCAGCTCATTTTTTACAAATGAAGAGTTTGAACGTCAAGAAAGCTATGAAGAAGCTTCGTCAATGTACATATTTTTAAATGGTCGACGGTAGGAGAAATCACAATTGTTGTCATAAATAGCCTCAGCTCTATTTTGTAGCCCATCTTATTTGAATATAGAATAATTTTGGTTTATTTTTTAATAATATTATCCAGTTTCTCTTATTTGTTTTAATTGTATTTTTTACCTTCTTCCCCTATGTCGTTAAAGATGAAGGACAAGCTTTTGTTTCTGTTGCCCACTATTTCAATCTAAATAAAACCTGGTCTGTTCTTTGTTTACATTTTACATTTAATAATAATTTTTCATAGGCCATACTTATGTGGCGACGACCTTGTATTTAAAGAATGAAATTGGAGGACCCGTCCTGCTCCCATTCTTCGGGTTCCATAACTAGAATCAATTAATGAGTTACAACAAGGCAGTTGAACTGTTGATGCAATGTTTCTGTGAAGTATATTGGATATATTGTAGCTTCTTCTATTTGATAATATCCATGCATATGTACTAATATCAGTACTATTGGAATAAATACAAAAACCTTCATCTTCAGCAAAGCTTAGGCAATTATGTTTGGTTTTGCGGTATTAAACAACTATGTCCATTGTTTCGTCATATACATCTTGTAGCCTAAGAACTTCCGTAGTCTACAATTCATGCTTTAATTACTTAAAGTCACACCAAATTTTGATTGCATTTAATTTAATTTAGATACTGATGTTTATGGAGAGTCGGTGTTTGCTGATGTCATTGCAACGAATACAAGATGAATAGATGATAAGGAGTTTATCTCGCTGAGACCACAATGCAAATTCATGTTTCTTGGTGTGCTATGTACATCTTGCAGTCAAAATTTTTCGTGGTTTCAACGAAATTTGCGAGCCGAAGAGCATCTTGAAAATTGGGAGATCATTTTCATTTGAAACAAAACCAATCCATTAATATATATTAGTATGAATACTATTAAGATAAATATGAAAACTTTCTCCATTGATAGATACTAGTATGGAAAATATTGAAATAGATATCAAAACTTTGTCTTGGCCAATACTTATCCAATTATCTGGGCACCAGGCCCCGGGTTCGCGGTATCTAGCACCTATGTCCCCTATTTCGTCATATACATGTTGCAGCCAAAGAACTTCAGTGATATGCACTTAATTCTTTTACTAGTGATAACCCAACAGAGGTTCAAAAACATTTCCATTAATAAATGGAAAAAAAAGGTTTTTTCGACACTCAAACACTTATCTCTTTTCCCCTTTTGCTTTTCCCATCCATTATGGCTTTCTGGTTTTATACTTAGTCGTATTTATATAATGGGTGGTTGCAAGGTTTGCAGGCTGACATATCTTCATCTCCATCTGTATCTTCACATGACGAATCTGACCGACCGCTGTACCTTTCCATACCTAGGCAATTTTATGGTCGCGGTTGTCGGATCGATGCATAGGATCTGTCTTTTTCTTCTTCCCGCTCGTTATCAATTTCTGGATATATACTTACTACCCTTTCTATGGTATCCGGTTCCAGAGTTGGCGGGCTGACATGTCTTCATCTCCATCTATATCCTCGCACCACAGATCTGACCGAATGTTGTTCCTTTCCATACTTAGCTAATTTTAGGCCCGCCGCTGCGGGGTTGGCGCTTGCGAACCCAACTGCTTATTGTTCCGCTATATACATCTTGCATTCAAAATATCCGTGATCTACAATTCCACCGCAGGTTCCTCATATACATTAAATTCGTTCAAAGTATATGTTGTTTCTTTCCATCCCTAGCAACTTCACGTCCTTCCTGATATACATGAACAATCCTCTTACTAGTGACAAGTGGACACAGTGGTATGAAAGATACTTCCATGATCTGCAATTCATGCTTTAACATCTCCATCTATATCCTCGCATGATGGATCTGACCGTCCGTTGTTCCTTTCCATACTTAGCCAATTTTATGCCCGTCGCTGCAGGGCCGACGCTTGCGAACCCATCTGCTTATCGTTCCACTATATACGTCTTGCACTCAAAACATTTGTGATATACAATTCCATTGTGGGTTCCTCGTATACATTAAGTTCGTTCAAAGTATCTGTTGTTTCTTTCCATCCCCAACAACTTTGTGTCCTTCCTGATATAAATCAACAATGCTCTTACTAGTGACAAATCGACACAATGGTACGAAATACTTCCGTGATCTGCAATTTATGCCTTACCTGGTCAGAACTCAGCAGGGATTCACAATCATTTTCATTAATAATCAAACACTAGATGTTCTTCTGCGAGATACTTAGTTATTTTTCCCTTCTCTTCTTCCTGTATATTATCTACAATTCCACTGCGAACACCTACATCCTTTTTCCCTTATTTTCTTCCCGTGTATTATGTGACTATAAAATATGGACATGATATTTTATATAACATGTACAAATTCCGCATTACATACCTAGCGACATTTTGGATTGCAGGTTCTCGGGTGGGTGGGCTCAAAATTGGGCCTCCATTGTTCTGTGGCCTACAAATAGAACCCAGAGTTCTGCGATATACAAATTGACAAGCGAACCTGCGGACCGACTGACTCAACATTGCACTTCTATTGTTCTATGTCCTCCAAACAACGCTCCCAGTTCCGTGATATAGAAATTGACACACAGAATGCAGAACTGGCAGGGTGGATATTGCCATTGTTTATGGATGCTAATCCCCGTGAAGTATCTAACAATATCTAAAAATTTATTTTGAATACTAAATTATCTCTTAGTAGTGACAACTGGACACAAAGGTATGAAACAATTGGGATTGCATTCTCCACAATATACAAATTGACTATAGGACATCGTCCTCTCTTCTGTGTTACAGATTATGCATTCAAATGTTCGGAGCGATACAATTAGAACATCCGGGCCTCACCTCCTCTGCAAACACCTTGTTAGCCTATTTTGGATCCTCCTGTTGTCGGGTTCATGAAATATGCAGCTCCAACGTTGGTGGGTTGACATATCTTTATCTCCATCTATATAATCAGATGACGAATCCGACCGACCGTTGTTGCTTTCGATACTTGGCCAATTTTATGTCCACGGTTGCCAGGTTGGAACCAATTTCATCTCCATCTATATCCTCGCATGGCGAATTGGACCGCTAGTTGTTCCTTTTCATACTTAGTGAATTTTATGCCCGTGGTTGCCGAGTTGGCGCAATTGAAATCTGTTCTTTTTTGTTTCGTTATATACATCTTCCACTCTAATTTTCCGTGATCTATAATTCCACTACTAACTACTTGGTCCTTTTCCATTTTTTTCTTCCCGTGTATCATGGGACTATAAAGTATGGACATGATATCTTATAGAGCATGTACAAATTCCGCATTCCATAACTAGTGACATTTTTTATCGTGGGTTCTCGGGCAGGCGGGCTCAAAACTGTGCCTCCATTGCTGTGTGTGTTACAAATAGCACCCATAATTCCGCGATATACAAATTGACAAGCGGACCTGCAGACTGGCTGACTCAACATTGCACTTCTATTGTTCTATGTCCTCCAAATAGCACTTCCAGTTCCGCGATATACAAATTCACACATGGAATGCAGGGTTGGCGGGGTGGATATTTCCATTGTTTACGGAGGTTAATCCCTATGAAGTATTTAACAGAATCTAAAAAATTATTTTCAATACTAAATTAGCTCTTAGTAGTGACGACTGGACACAGAGGTACGAAACAGGTGGCATCACACCCTGTGCAATATACAAATTGACTACTGGGTTTCGACATCGTCCGCTCTTCCATGTTACAAATTATGCATTCAATTGTTCAGAACGATACAAGTTGAACGTCGAGGACTTGCGTCTTCTCTAGACACGTTCTCAGCCTGTTTTGAATCCTCCTGTTGTTGGGTTCACTAACTGTGCAACTCTTGGATACTCTTTCAGGTTGGCATCAACCTTTGTTGTACCACGGTTCACAAATGTTTCAAAGTATCTGTCATTGCCTCAGTTGGCATCCGACTGTCCGCAATATACAAATTGACTACCGGGTTCATATCTTGTACTCTAAATTTTTGTTATCTACAATTCCACTATCGACTCCTTTGTCCTTTTTCCCTTTTCTTCTTCCCCTATATTATGGCTCTCTAGTTATATAATTGGTCACCTTTCTATGATCCCGGGTTCCAGCATTGGCGGGCTGACTTCTTTATCTCCATCTATATAATCACACCAGGAATGCGACCGACCGCTATTGCTTTCCATACTTGGCCAATTTTACGGCCGTGGTTGTTGCGTTGGCAATCTACAATTCTACTGTGGGCTCCTCGAACTCGCAAACTTCACTGTACCACGTTTCACAAATGTGCTTCCTAATATACATTGGTTATTCTCTTACGAATGACTCTTACAAGTGACGGTTGCACATAGCAATACGAAACAGTTCACATCCATCCCTTTGCAATATATAAATTGACTACTGGGTTCTGAGATCATCCCCTCTTCCATGTTACAGATTTTTCATTCAAATGTTCCGAATGATACAATTTGACCATCAGGACCTCACATGATTTGGGCAGACCTTTTGACCCTATTTTGGATGCTCCTGTTCACAGGTTCACAAAATCTCCAATTCTTAGTCAGTGTTTTGGGTTGGCGCATTTGAACTCTGCTGCTTCTTGTTCCGTGATATACATATTGCACTCAAAATTTATGTGATTTACAATTCCACCGCAGAGTCGTTGGTCCTTTTTCCCTTTTCTTCTTCCCTTGTATTATCCCTTTGTGGTTAAATACTTGGTAGCCTTTCTATAAACGTGGGTTCCAGCCTTGGTGGGTTGAGATATCTTTATCTCCATATATATAATCACACGACGAATTTTACCGACCGCTATTTCTCTCCATACTTGTCCAATTTTATGGCCACGGTTGGCGGGTTCGCGGTTTTGAAATCTACTTCTTGTTGTGTCATGTGCATCTTGCACTCAAGACTTCTGTTATCTACAATTCTAGCACAGGCTCGTCGAACTCACAAGCTTCACTCTACCACTACTCACAAATCTTTCAAAGTATCTCTCCCTGCCTTCCATCCCCACTAACTTCATGTCCTTCCAGTTGTCCTACCATACTCTCTTCACGGTTACGCGTATTGCACTCAAAAAATTTCGAGACATACAGTTTGACCCTCGTGCCCTCACCTTCAACAGTTGTACCTTGCAACCCTATTTTGTAGCGGTTTTTTTCCCCTGCCTGCGACCTCCGTACTTTCTTACTATGCAATTAGAAACCTTTCATGCTAACAACTGACCATGCAGGAACTATCAACATTGTCATTAATAGGTGAAACGATTGAGGAGATATCCCATTATTACGCATTAAACCAAGATGTGTGGAGAGTTATTTGGTCCCTTCCAATTGTTTATTTCGAACACGTGTCGTCGTGTTGGGTTGCTCAAGAAATCTACAATGCTTAATCGCTCATTGCAATATCCACCATGTTCGCATTTCTGTGTATGAAATTAGTAGTGTTTAATGTTAACAACGCATCATGCAACAATCATCCAAATTGTCATTAATCAATGAAAGTCTCGAGGACATCTCCCATTCACATGCTTTCAACCAAAATTTGTGCAAGATTATATTATCCCTTCCAACTTTTCATTTCATTCATCGTCTGGAACAAATAAACTTTCTTGTAGACTTATGGCAGCAGGTGGACAATAGTTTTGTGGAGATACAGTAAATATGTTCACACAAGAGGACCAGAGGTTCCAGTGGTCCAGGGCATACTTTTACTATTCATCCCGTTCTGCCCATAATGAAGTGATTTGGACCTCTGGAATCGCTTGTGCAGGCGGTGTCCCTGAGGTTTTTGACTGTAAGGAGGTGGTCTCTTGGTGTGCCGAAAAATATATTCCAGGCCAAAGAATTATTCCACTGCGCGACCATTCTCCTGTTTCTTTGTCACCTCAGGTCTTCTGCGAGATGTTAAAATTGTCAAAACCATCGTTGATGTTCAGAGGACAATACTACAAGCAGTTTCTAGAAAAACATCATAATGGGTTGGACATCTTAGCCGACTTCCTCGAAGACCCGACAACAGTTCCTGAAGATATCACAAGGTTGCAGGTAAGTTCCTTTAGAAATCCATTCCGGTAAATTCCTTGGTTGTTTACAAGAATAAAGGGATAGGCATCCACAACAAGCATTTCCCATATAATTATTTATATTTTGTATTTCACAGTCAAGTAACAATACATTTTCGATTGGGGGAAGATAATTTCCATTGAGCTCTGTTCCCAGTTGTCACAATTCAAAGAATCAAATAAATTTTATATCTCATCCTACTTGATTTTCGCAATTGTGTATTGTTTCCTGTTTCCAAAACTTTCTCTTTCCAATAAAACAAACTATGTATTCGACCCAGTACGATTCTGGCATGAGGCCCTGTGGAGACATAAGGCCTCCCATTGTTTTTATGAAGTTTTTAATGGCTTTGTCTCAGTTTTCAAAGATTTACTGTTAGGAAAGGATGCTCTGTGGATGTCTGGCCAAGCAAGCAAGTTTTTCAACAAGAAGGGCACACTTGAGAAAGAGGAAAATCACAGTGTCCTCATGGTCTTTGGATCTAAGGAAAATCCTACCTTCCTTCCATGCCACATCACAGACAGGATGTTTGTTGGAGAAATAGCAAGGAAATACAACCGCTGGTTGCATTTTTTCCATGACAAGAAAAAAAAACAATTCATTCCTCTGCCCTAGAAAGTCAGAGACTTCGTGTGCAGAAAAATCAACAAGATTGACGACTTTGCCGCCCATTTCAAGAAATTGAACCTAACGTAAGCTGAAAGGATAAAAGGGTTCAACCCTAATGGAATTTTTCGAGAACATTTACTGGGTGTTGGATTTAACACCTATTTTATCCATAGACACCTGACCCAATACAGGGATAGTTTCGACAACAATCCTCCTTCTACCGATTGTGATGTAGAGACATTGTAAAGAGCGACTGAATTGTACAGACAACATGGAAAAATATCTGGTGAGAAGAGTACCCAGTCCCCCACTAGCACTCCCAAGAGAATGACATCACAGAGCATTGCTTCGACGATCCAGCCCAGTAAGAAAGAAACCCAGAAATCTTAGAATGGAGGAGGAGATAAGAACCCTCCTCACATAAATATTGATAGTTCTCAGTGTTGGTTGTGGAGCCTGGTTATCTTCCTGATTTATAGGTCTTTTACTTTCAGCCGTGTTTATACCCCATGAAGTATTTACACCCCAGAAGTATGTACACTCTTCCATGCGGGGGAGTGCAGAGGGGGGGTACCCCCTCTGCGGGGTCCGGGGGGCCTATCTCCCTGGATGGGGGGTCTGGGGGCAAGCGGGCCCCCAGCGGGGGTTCGGGGGCGAAGCCCCTGAAGAAAAAATTGCCTTATAAAAGTATATTGTAATTTCATTGTAAATATGGACCGTTCATTATAAGGTTGCATATCTAACGATAGAGATTATGTTAGGGTTTTTTCCCTAGAAGGAAACCCTCTTTTATGAGGGAAATGTATTGTGGCTATGATTGATGGTGAATATTGTATTCTGAGAGAGGAGACTGTGAAAGAAAGAAGAGGAAGTTACAACGGGTTTTGCTGTAGGTTGTATCCCTTCATTTGCTGGATAATAATAAAGGAAGGACCTGGCAATTTCTCTGGTGGACGT
>ML818579.1:0-29783 GCA_009831015.1 Picea engelmannii | reverse complement strand
AGAAGAAATTAGCCAATTCATTTGCAATGAAGGATTTGGGTGCTGCAAAGAAAATCCTTGGTATGAGAATAACAAGAGACAGGAAAAATCGCAAACTGACATTGTCTCAGGGTGAGTACACAGAGAAGGTGTTGGAGAGGTTTCGAATGCAGAATGCAAAACCAGTTAGTAAACCTTTGGCCAGCCATTTCAAATTAACTAAGGAAATGTGTCCCAAGACACAGGAGGAGATAGAATACATGTCCAGGGTCCCATATTCATCAACAGTTGGCAGTTTGATGTATGCAATGGTTTTCACAAGACCAGATATTGCACATGCAGTGGGAGTTGTGAGCAGGTATATGAACAATCCAGGTAAAGAACATTGGGAGGCAGTAAAGTGGATTCTCAGGTATTTGTGAGGTACTACTACACATGCATTATGTTTTGGAGGTTCATACACTTTTCTACATGGATATGTTGATTCAGATATGGAAGGTGATAAAGACAGCAGGAGGAGCACCACAGGGTATGTTTTTACTATAAGTGGAACAACAGTAAGTTGGCTTTCGAAACTACAAAAGGTTGTTGTACTTTCAAAAACAAAGGCAGAGTATGTTTCTTCTACAGAGGCTAATAAAGAGATGATTTGGTTACAAAGGTTTATGGAGGAATTGGGAAAGAAGCAGGAGAACAATAGGTTGTACTGTGACAGTCAGAGTGTCATTCACCTTGCAAAGTACTCAACCTTCCATTCAAATACTAAGCATATACAGTTGAGGTACCACTTCATACGATCCGCCTTGGAAGATGGACAATTGAAGATGGAAAAGATACACACTAGCTAGAATCCTGCAGACATGTTAACAAAGGGAGTAACCAGGGAGAAACTGAGTTCTTGCTCAGTTTCAGTTGGTCTTCAAGAATGAAGATGAAGATGAGAAATTTTCCAGGTCCAAGAAGGTTCAGAGTCCAGCATATACAACAGCGGTGGAGTTGTTGAGATCAGTCTCCAAGTGGGATATTGTTGGATGTGGAGCCTGATTATCTTCTTGATTTATAGGTCTTTTACTTTCAGCCCTGTTTATACCCCATGAAGTATTTACACCCTAGAAGTATGTACACTCTTCCACGCGGGGGAGTGCATAGGGGGGGTACCCCCTTTGCGGGGTTCGGGGGCAAGAGGGCCCCCAGCGGGGGTTCGGGGGTGAAGCCCCTGAAGCAAAAATTGCCTTATAAAAGTATATTGTAATTTCATTGTAAATCTAGACCGTTAATTATAAGGTCGCAGATCTAGTGGTAGGGATTATGTTAGGGTTTTTTCCCTAGAAGGCAACCTTATTTTATGAGGGAAATGTATTGTGGCTATGATTGATGGTGAATATTGTATTCTGAGAGAGGAGACTGTGAGAGAAAGAAGAGGAAGTTACAGCGGGTTTTTCTATAGGTGTATCCCTTCATTTGTTGGATAATAATAAAGGAAGGACCTGGCAATTTTTCTGGTGGACGTAGCCCACACTGGGTGAACCACGTAAATCTGTGTCTCTCTTGTATTGTGTGTCTTCTGTGTTTTGTTTCTACATTTGTTTTATTTTATTGCTCCGCGGTCCTGTTTTTATAACACTCACAAAATTCCACTGACGAAGAAGAGAAAAAACAATGCAGGGCAGACGAAGGAACCCGAAATTGAAAGTGGAAAACTACAACTTGAATTTGAAGATGAGCACATGTAGAAACTTGGGTCGTCCATGGTAGAAATATCTGAGACCGAATTTTTTAACATAGATGAATCCTTCGTAATCTAGAGCACTATTTTTGACATCCAATCTAAAAGTATGGTCATTGAAAAGAGAGATGTAACAAATAGGAAAGGAAAATCTCGCACAAAGATTGATTTTAACGAAATGTCGTCGTCCCAAATATTCTCATTTCACCAAGTAACCACTGACATTCTTCGTGATTCCATTGGAGAAATGGAGACACATCATGCCAATCTGAAACACCGTCTCAACGAATTTGAGCAGGCTTTCATTGCAACACCAAAATTTGCCAGTCCTTTGGAAAAAATCGTGCCTTCTACCATTGCAACGAAGATGAAAGTATCCTCTACCCTCCTTGCATGCTCTATATCCCTTGTAGAGAATAACATCAACAAAAGAATACACCTAGTTACTGAAGCCTCAAAAACATCGCAAAAATTAGTTTCCTTTGGAAAGAAGGCCAATGATTTGTTGGAACATTCGGAGGCAAATTTAAAAAAATTGAACAACTTTTATGTGATCAGGTACTGGACCCTTTAGCCAACTATTCCATCGACACATCATAACTGAAAAGAAGACAGGAGAAAATCCCCTCCCCAAAGTGCACCAAAAAAGTAAAAGCATAATGGAAAATAAAAGTTCACAACCTACAACTCATTGTCAAATCATGTAAACGAGTCATATCAGAAAAGGAAGATTTATTCACAAGCCTTCTCTAGATGGACTTAGCCGAAACCACCAATGAGGTTCAATATCCTAACTTAATTCTCAAATCCTTTTCAGTCACCAAAGAAGCCTTCCAGGAACAAGTTGATATGAAAAATTTTACGGCATACTTGAACATCGTATAGATGAGCACGAGCGTTGGGTACTAAACTATGCCTCACACAATGAAGAAATTGAACAAAGTCTGCATAGTATTTCAATGTATCTAAGGAAATTAGAAAATGACCTTTACAACATAGAAATTTGGGATGAAATCAACACAGCCCCCATGAAAAGATACATCGAAGAATGGTTCCAACAGAGAATGGACAACCTCATCCAGGAAGGGCAACAACCGGTCAACAAGACTACACTGCCCATCGACGACAGCAACAAAAATGCATCGTCTTCATAGTAAGTCTATACTTCCATCTTGTTTTGTTTATCAATCCAATTTAAGTCTATGTTGCCATCTTCTTTTCTTTATCAATCCACTTATGTCCTCTTTAAATAGAAAATTGTAACCAAAGACTCATAACTTCCAATTTCTTCTTTTCAGGTCTTCCTCTCTACCGTCACCAACTTCTTCTTTCGACATTCCTAGTTCTTGTACTTATCTCTTTTTATGGTCCGCGAGAGCCCCAATCCCAGTCTATATGAAAAACGCATTTAAATTTCCAGAAACATGTAACAAACATTATTATTTTTTGATAAATTCCAAAGAAAACTGATTCGACAATGCCCTTATTGTATACTAAATTTTGGGTTTACAGGAACCTTCTTGTTTGTTCCGAAGAAAACTAATTCAGATATGCTACATTTCTTCTCTCTTGTTGTATGCTAATTTTTTGGTCTTCAACGACGTTGATGTTTTAAATATTGATGTAATTTCCAGAGATATGTAACAAACATTACTTATTTTATAATAAGTTTGTATAGTTCGCAAGCCTACTTGTCAATTTGTATATCACGGAACTCTCGATGCTATTTGTAGGGAACGGAACAATAGAGGCCCATTTTTTAAACCGCCAGCTCGAGAACCCGCGATCCAAAAAATGGCTAAGTATGGAATGAGCACTCCGTGCATGCTCTATAAAACATGTGCAAAGAAACTAATTCGGCAATGCTATATCTTTTTTGTCCAAAAAAAATCCTTAGTTTTAAAGAAAACTAATCCAGTGTAATAGACGTTATTATTATTCTATTATATAACAAACATTTTTAATTTCTAGTAAATTTCTATAGTCCGCAACTCCACCTATCATTTTGTATATCGTGGAACTTTCGGTGCTATTTGTAGGGAACGAAACATTAGAGGCCCAATTTTGAGCCCGCCAGCCCGAGAACCTTTGATCCAAAAACTGGCTACGTATGCAATGAGGGCTCTATGCATGCTCTATAAAATCTCATCCCCATACTTTATAAAAATACAAATTTCGTATCTATAAAACTAAATATCTACTTTATACAACTACATATTTCGTATGTATAATTTATTTATTTCTGATGAATTTCTATAGTCCGCAACTTCACTCCTCGATTTATGTATCACAGAGAACATCGGAGGCCCAATTTTTGTATCTACTTTATAAATTACATTTTTGGTATGTATAGTTTATGTTGTCCAGGAACCTATAATTTCATAAATTTCAATTTCTTTTCTATCCAGGAGCCCCTGTTTTAAATATGACTACTTCGGTTTCCAGAGATATGTAACAGACATTACTTATTTTATAATAATTTTGTATAGTTCGCAAGCCCACTTGTCAATTTGTATATCGCAGAACTCTCGATGCTATTTGTAGGGCACAGAACAACAAAGGCCCATTTTTTAAACTGCCAACCTGAGAACCCGCGATCCAAAAACTGGCTAAGTATGGAATGAGAACTTCATGCATGCTCTATAAAACGTGTGCAAAGAAAACTAATTCGGCAATGCTATATACTTTTTGTCCAGAAAAAATCCTTAGTTTTAAAGCAAACTAATTCGGTGTAACAGATGTTATTACTATTCTATTATATAACAAACATTTTTAATTTCTGGTAAATTTTTGTAGTTCGCAACTCCTCCTGTCATTTTGTATATCTTGGAACTGTCGGTGCTATTTGTAGGGCACGGAACATCAGAGGCCCAATTTTGAGCCCGCCAACCCGAGAACCCGCGATCCAAAAACTAGCTACGTATGCAATGAGGGCTTCATGCATGCTCTATAAAATCTCATCCCCATACTTTATAAAAGTACAAATTTCGTATATATAAAACTAAATATCTACTTTATACAAGTACATATTTTGTATGTATAATTTATTTATTTATGATGAATTTCTATAGTCCGCAACTCCACTCCTCGATTTCTGTATCGCAGAGAACATCGGAGACCTAATTTTTGTATCTGCTTTATAAATTACATTTTTGGTATGTATAGTTTATGCTGTCCAGGAACCTATAATTTCATAAATTTCAATTTCTTTTCTGTCCAAGAGCCCTTGTTTTAAAGATAACTACTTCAGTAATGCTAAATTTCTTGTGTCCAACAACCTTGCAAATGTTTATAATTTTTTATATTTTTCAGGAAGAACTAATTTGGGAATACTATGTTCTGCATGCAAACCACATGTATTTCAACTTTCTATCCACGTGACTGTACTAGGTCGCATTTACTCCCATCCCAACCTGGTAGGGACTACGTTGCCATGCAACACTTGTTTTCCAACTATACGCACTGAAATAAATTTGGCAAATTTAAAGTTAAAACAAAAATGCAAGCGCACTCACAGTATGCTAAGTAATAAATTTTAGAAATGCAACAATTTCTGTTCATTGGGTAAAAACTGGACCCTAATCTCCAAGTTGAGACATGCCACAACAACATTGAAACAAGCACCCACACAAACAAAAAACCCAAGCACACACATGTCATTTCCCAAATCAAAATGCCACTCTAAGGAAAGAATTCACCCGAGACTGCATAACTTACTAAGTGTCGAATGGAAAGGATGCCAGAATATTAACGCACCCAATCAAGTAAGTACCAACAACACACAAGTAAAATAAAATAAGGTGCCCACCAATCACGATGTCAACCCTATCGCCACCTATGCAAGGGAGTAGAAAAATTAATCCTCACGTTCCCATCCATCAAGGTATGAGGCCTCAAAAATAAAACAAAAGAGAAATTAACAAAATGCCAAAGAGTTGTTTTGCAGAAAAAGAATAAATAGTTCGTCGAGAACTCAATGTAAAGTATCAAATCAATAATCTTGATTCAGTTTGAAATTGCATGAAACAGAGGGTGTTTGGGCACAATAATGATGGAATCATTCATTTAATTTACGTCATAAGCAATGACCTCTATGGTGGATGGAGAATGATCTTGGGTGCCCTTAGTATTTTTATAGTGATAAACGATCATAGTCTGCCATGAATTACCAAAATTTGGATTTTTCCTCTACCTTTGTCATGGCCAACAAGGAGAAATTTTGCGTGATAATGGAGCATTGACAATCTATACCTTGAAAGTGCTATTATAGATCTAATTTTCAAACCCAACTTAAAAAAAATGCGTGCGGACAGTTTTAATCATCATCAAAAAAAAAAAAAAAAAAATCCGCTATCCAAACATTGGCTTGTTTATATATTTTATTCACAGTAATTATCCTTTACACAAACTTGTTTTAAGCCAAACGAAATTCATAGGGAATAAACCATTAAATACAGAGTTCAACTTTTACGGACTTACGCACTCCAAACTTCTCTGCGAAATCTGATCCCTGGGCACCTATTCGACCTTAATTGGAAATAGAGTTTGTAAAATTTGCACCAGTGTTTAGAACCGTCTTAATATAACTTTATTCCACATGCGGTATATATAACAACTTAACAAATTAAGAATTAACTTATGAAATAACTCCATACAAAATTTACACATAATGTTTCTCTTAACTTATGTTTACTGCTACAATAACGGTTCTGCCATCGCGCTAAGTGCACAGTAAGATTACTCTGCAAGATTGTTGGCATGTTTTATAGGCAGCGTATGCTTGTCATTGATGGAAAGTACGGTAGAGATGATGGCTTGAGTACAGGTACAATGTGCCAGGCGGGCACCAAAAGTATTTTGGGGAGATACAGCAGAGCAAGCTCGTGAAGACCAGAAGAGATAGTGAAGAGGTGCATGCAGAGTGCAGGGTGTGCTTGTCATTGATGGGAAGATCAGAGTGTGCATCGATGGAAAAACAGGAACAATGTAAGATCAGGAAGATTAGCGCAGAGTCACATGCAGTGCGTAGGTGTCCACCAGGGATGAAGTTAACTCATTTCCAAAGCTCAAGTGAGATAGCGTACTCAGGATCTCAAGTGGATCAAAGGTCGAGGCCTTTGACACTTAGAAATTCTTCCAAGTCAGGAGGATGCGTAAGCTTGGGAGGAGAAGTGACAGTGATCATTGGATCCCATTCATAATTCCCGATGACCGTCAGATCTGAACTCAGATAGGATCAGCACGCAGATGGAGGACAGATATCAGGCGTTAGATCCGAGCGTGGGGTCCGACCATCATTGGATCCAGGAGAACCTGGATGTTGTTTAAAGTGCAAGGTGAAGTGGGCTTACAAAATCCCGAAAGAAGGAGGACCGTCCATCTTCGGGCAGGACATGTGGTCACAGATCAGCATTTTGTTGACCAAGAAGTCAAAGGAAGGTAGTGCTCTATCCTTCCAAATCGCAAAATGCGAAATCATGAAATGACCTGAGACGTTGGATCGAGAATTGATCGGGGACAGATGCGTGGTGAAAGATCAGAGCACCACAAAGACTCCATTTCAGAGTTTCGCAGACCGGGAAATCAAAGATCAAAGGAACATTAACCTTTGAAGTAGTGAACCCTGAAATCCCAAAAGGCGAAAGATTAGAGCATGTCAAAGACTCCATTTTGGAGTTCCAGATACCGGGAGTTGGAAGAGTCAAGAGTCAAGACTCTTCATCAAAGGAATCTCAGAGTTGCTAAATCTGGAATCCCGCAATAGGCACATAACAAAGAGTTTCGCAGAACGGGAAATAACTCCATTTCAGAGTTTCAGATACCGGGAGTTGGAAGAGTCAAGACTCTTCATCATCAAGAGTCCCGGAATCACAAAATGAGAAATGTCGAAATCCCAGAAGAAGGAGGACAGTTTTGGATACCGGGAGTTGGAAGAGCCAAGACTCTTGATCATCAGGAGTCCCGGAATCGCAAAATGCGAAATGATGAAATCCCAAAAGCAGGAGGACAGTTTCGGATATCGGGAGATGGAGGGATCAAGACCCGAGACTCTTCATCATAGGAGTCCTGAAGTGCCGAAACGCGAAATTGCGAAATGCAGTTTTTGAATAACACTGTGGTAACAGATGGTGGTCACATCGTCGAAGAGCTGTAGAGAAGAGATCGAAGAGTTAAGCTCCTTGTTTTTCAAAGTTTCAGGGATCACGACAATGAGTGTCAAGATAACTCTTCACCACAGGAATACCGAAAGGATGAATGACGAAATGCCAAAATATTGATGTAGCTGGTGGTCACCGCCGGTGGTCACGTAAGTGGAAGGAGCTAGCATAGCTAGGCTCCATTTCCAGGTTCGCTCTGTAACTTCTAGAAATCATTGATGGTTTCTTCTAGAGGACTCGAAGAGACTTCAGTGTGATTGCCAGAGGAACTGAAGAGTCTCAAGGCATCTGCTAGTGGAATGAAGACTGTTCATAGAGGTGATTGATAAATGGAAGAGTGTTGAAGCCTGTAACTTCAACAGAGGGGATGAGCTCGACTATGATGAAGAATATGAAGAGTCTCAACTGTGAAACATGCCAAGGAATCTCAGCATAACACCCAGTGATGATTGATGCATGGGTTGAACCGCTAGAGAAGCTGAAGAGTTGCAATGATGATCAGGCAGAACACTCGACATGGGGAGAGCATGCAGAAGCATGGCGAGATAGAATGCACAAGGTGCACAGAGACTATAAGTATGTTGAACAAATAAGATATGGGCACTGATGTTGTCAAGAGGGATTCAGGAGTGTAGAAGGAGGAGTGTGCAGTAGCTAGAATACATAGAAGAGGAATGGTGCATTGAATGCAAAGGGCACACAAAGCATAAAAGGCAGTAGCACAGAAAGCGCAAGGAGGTGTGCAGCAAGACAGTGAGACACTAAAGGAAGGTTGAGGTTCTCTTGTAGATAAAAATAGAAGATCATAAATCGCAAGAAGATGTAGACAGAGAGACACTGATACAGGAGAACATATCAGCATAGCAGAACAGTGATAAGCCCGGTAAGCCAATGATAAATATGGTATCACTGTGATAAACTTATATATATAGCAAACTTTATATTTCAGGGTGGTTGGGGAGAATCTAGGGAGGACTGTTGTCCTCAGAGGTTCAAGTGGGTTCTTGAACACAGGGAGTTGTAGCTTCCATCTGGTTGCAGCCAGAGAAAACAGGGTGGTAGGGTGGTGCAAGGGAGAACTGTTGTTCTCGGTTATACGGGTTGGTGCCTATGTCACTGGAAGTTGGTGCTTCCATCCAGTTGGTGCTAGAACACTTAGGAAGTTGGTGCTTCCATCCAATTGGTGCTAGAACACTAAGGGAGTTGGTGCTTCCTTCTAGTGGGTGCTAGAGAAACCAGGGAGTTGGTGCTTCCTTCTAGTAGGTGCTAGAGAAAACAGAGAGTTGGTGCTCTTAGCAAGTTGTTGCTTGCAAAACAAAGGTTGTAGCCTCATTGTGAGTTGGTTCTCATATGTATGATAATGTAAAGAATGTAAAGATTACTTATCATATAAAAAAGAAGAGGTTTTTTTACCTGTATGGGTTTCCTCAGGAAATATCTGTCTCTGTGTATCTCATATGTGTGACTGATGTTGAATGTTCTATTGCTTACTTCCCTGCATTATTGTGACTGTCATTAAATGTTGTGTAAAGAGTTTAAAATAAGCACAATAACAACTGATTCACCCCCCCCCCCTCTCAGTTGTCCAACAAAGGTGACTTTAAAAATTTCCTTCCAATTATTCCACATAACAAATCAAGTCGAGGGGAAGGATATTGTGTTAAAGCATGAATAGATCCAACAAATATCTTTTCTATGTGAATCTGATAGAAATAACGGTGAAAAGAAATGTCCCAACCTTACATTCAAATTCGTAACTGAAACAAAACACTATCTTCCTATTTCTTGTAAAATAACATTCTAAAAATAAAGAAACTTCTTTACTGCATCATTTCATTAACAAACAAGTTTATAAAATGGAGACAAGCATTGCTCCTATAAAATTTCTAGTTGAATAAGCTACCAATACAACCTCAAATATGATTAAATTAAATTTATATATTACATCAAATAAAAACATTCGGAGACTATTCTTGTGCAATGAGAATTATTCCTAATTAGTAAATCAACACAAATCAAATACCGTAACGAGAAGAAGTGACTGTGATACTGATATTCAATTGAAAATTGAGCAACGTTATCTTGCTTGCATTTTCAATGACTTCATCGGTACCCCCCAGCCAATGCTAGGGGTACTCTTCTTCCCCCTCATCCCCCCGATATGCAAAGGGGCCACACACAAGAAACCAAAAACAATATCTCCAAGCTTGTCTCGCAAGGTAAAGCTTCCACTCTTGATGCAGATGCCACCTCTGCCTCGACAGAGTCTCTGCACGACCTCCCGGTCTTAAGGATCATTCAGTTTAATTCATGAGCCGAAGAAGCTCTTTCGATTCCCTACTGGAATCTCCTTCCTATCAATCCACGGGTCCTTTCAGAAGCTCCCCTGCGCGAACAACACTAGACATGAGCTCCGCTTTTCCCCAAGCGACCACAGTGCTATGACCAAGGGCCTAACCCAAAGTCCTTTGTCGCAACCTCACGATCTCATGAGTTCGTGATTCAAAGCTCCTGAATCTTCCTTTCCAAGTTCATGATACCTGAAATGTTGATACGGGCATGGCTCCTCCTTGTCAGTGCCCTCTACGCATGACCAACGGCTAGGTTAAATGCTAGCTCCCGTCACAACTTCACGACTTCGCAAGTCGAAGGGTTGAGCTCTCATGCTCTTGACCCATGAATCCTCGATATGTGAGAAATCAACGAAGTGTTGACTCCCTTCTCCAGGTGACGCCTGTTCACCTATCAACCATGTGGGCCCCACCTTGTAGTTTTTCCACGTGTTCCTTCATGCCCGGCTTTCGGCACTTCATGACTTCTGATGTCAAGAAGAGGTCCTCTCAACTTCCGAACCTCCGAAAACTCAATGTGCGATGAGGCTCTGATCTAACGGTCCTCCCTTGACCTGGATCCAATGACTATCCTTGCTCCTCGCGATTTTGTAACTTCGCGACTTGGAGCACCTAACCTTTGGGCTCTAACCTTGCGAACTTCCGAGTTCGTGAAGCCTGCACTCAGACTTCTTTGACACTTTCGTCGATCCTTCAATCGCTGCCACCTGTCCTCCTCAGATGGATGGCTCTGATCTTCTCGCGACTTCGCCACTCGCAAAGTCAAGAGACTTCCTTCTCTCACTCTCGATGTTTGAATCCCCGATAGAGAGGATCTCATCACAGGTGTCCTCCTTCCAACGGACGGCTCAGATTATTTCACGACTTTGCCACTCGCAAAGTCTAGGCGCTCACCTCTGTGAGTCTCGGTGCCTGAATCTCTAAAATGGACGATTCTGTGACACGCGTCCTCCCGCAGACGGACGGATCAGATCCCCTTTTGCTATTTCGGGACTTCTGATGTTGAGTGCCCAAAATTTCATCCTCCGGACCCCTGAACTCCCGAATGCCGAAATCCCGATACGATACTCCTTCGAGACTTTCACTTTGTTGTTCACGAAGGTTTAACCCTCGTGCATCTCCTGTCAGATCTAACGGCTGACAGTTGTTCAATCAAGATCTAACGGTTCAGATCATCTCTCCTGTGTGCTCCTCCTACATTGCCTCTTGGACGTGGAAACCTTCAACGGTCTAGATCTCTTTGGAGCATCCGACGACAGCTATTGCTCCTCCTGAACTTGCGCACACTTTCTACCAACACTTGGAAAAATTCCAATGTTCAAAGGCCTCAACCTTTGTTCTCCTTTACCTGTGAGCTCTTCGACTGGAGTCCTCACCTGCATGTATAAAAACATTGTCCCTCCTGAGCTTTTCTCCCGAATCCTCAAAGGATTCTTTGACTCCTACGCTTCTGCAGTTTCTTTACACCCAAAGTGTTATCTCGCCTAAGCTTTCCTATTACTCAGAGTTCTAAGGAAATAAATCCTTTTTCCCTTCTCCTTCAGGTGGATAACTTGGATGCCCTCCTGGTTGTCCTTCACTCAAGCAACCTCTTGCTGAGTGTTTCAGGGTGTTCAACAACCCTGTAAAGATCCTTCAGTGGATTCTTCCTCAATTACAGAACCCGATAGAGTTCTCTTCCTCTCTGTGCCTACTTGCACACTGTCTCAATGCCCTCCTGGTAGAGTTATACAGAACTCATAGTAGAGTTACTTTCTTCTTCGGAACTCACAACAGAGTTCTTCCTCTGTGCACTCCTTGCACTGGCTCAATGCCCACCTGGCAGAGCTTTACAAAACTCAAAGAGAGTTTATGTCTGCAATTGTGTTTTGCCTACACAACCTTGCCTTCTAAGGTATTCAACAACCTCTCAGGTCTTTCCTGAAAATATGATTTCAGCTCCTATGCCCACCTGGCACGCCTTTGTCTGAATCCGCAGGTTCATAAGTGCTTCAGTGCACCGGCTATCAGAACTCACATTGTTCTATCACACCCTCATGGTGTGAAGCCTTAAAGACCTCTACCCGAAATCAAACAACCTACAAATGCACAACCACAACATACATTCACAACATAATAAGAACACACACAGACACTCATTCAACACAGGGAATATGCAGGAAAAATTGTTGTTTATATTGGCAAATGCCTATTTTTACAAGGTGTTCCTGAGCTCAGACTTTAATAGAGTTTCGGCTCCTTCTCTTCTGCTCTCTCGACTATTACAACTCTTTCTATTACAACTCTAACAAAATGAGATCTAAATTGATATTTTACATGAGGGGGCTCTTAGAGCTCTTCCCTCCAACCTCACCTACCCTATTCAATTACATTGAATGAGCTGTCTAGTCTACAATCAGATCTAGATCTCAGCCCTACAAACATTTAAGGCCTACCTACTTCTACGCCTGTGCAAAGCACGGCCTCACGGCTCAACAACCTAAAACATTTAATTACATTCATTCAAATTCAATTTGAAAATGAGGGTTGTGCCTCTCTTCAGCATTTGATTTGAAACTGCTAACGTGGTTGACTGGCTGGCTGGCTGACGTGGAGAGGTTCTCTTGCATCAACTCTTCTTCAAGATTGGTATTCCAACTTTCACAAGTAAAACAAAATCCACAATAATTTTGGCAAAATAACCTTACCAAGAATAAGTGAGCCCCATTTATCTTCTACTCCATTTGTTTTATAGAAATTTCCTTACTGACACATGTCCACATGCATAATTAATTAACTTTTTAATTAATTTAATTAGTATTATTCACCCACACACTTGTCACACTCTCCCCAAGTTGCACAAGTAATTACCAATTTTATTTGATTTAAAAATTCAATTTCGCTCACAATCCCCAATGTGTTCCTATTTTCGCTCTTAGTTGTCCCTTTGTTCCAAAAAATCTCATTTAATGAGTGTCTCCTAACTAGATCTTAGTCAGATTTGGATTAGGAGTCTTCTTCTAGTTAGACTTAGTGGTAGCTTGACTCTAGATACTATTCTATGTGTTCACCTATTCTCTCATATTTTATTTCTTTCTATTTTAAAAATCCATTTTTTATTTTCATGCACACTTGTGCATTTTATCCAAACTTCAGATTTTATCCCCCCCCCCCTCTTTTCCTAGAGTTTGAGTACTCTCCAAATATTTTTAACTTATATCAATATTCCTTTAATCCATTAATTAAATTTAGACTTAGACTTTAGTTTTAGATTTAGTCTTAGAATTTTATTGGGCTTTATAATTAATAAATTCACTGTTTAATTAATTAATTTCATCCGACAAGGTCTAATCATTTAAATGTTTTCTAGGCCACCTAGGTTTATTGACTCAAGTTTTTTTTAAATTACGTGACGTGCCCTTCAAGATGCACCTCCGTGCTCCAAGGGTTTCCACTCGCCTTTATTGGTTTTGGAAGTTTGTCCGACCCTTGGAGTCAAAACTCCATTCAGTCGAACTTGTGAGAGATTAAGGGCTTCTAAGGAATAAGGAATCCACCTTATTGTGCACTCCTTAGAAATATTCATGAGTGAATGTCTCAGTCTGCCCTCATGACATCATGGACATATGTAACTAGGTAATCATTAACCTACAGTTCATACCATGGCGGGAGTGATAGTAGGCTATGATAGGGATGTTGCCACACCTCTCCCTCAATGTCTAGTTTATGTGCATGCCCCCTCTACTCCTTATGTGAGTCGGATTATCAAGCATCATCAAGCCTGCATCCATTGATAAAAACCATGTCAATCATCCATATACATAAATCATACTCTAATCAATCATATGTGACGAGTGTGTAAAATCAAATACTTAATCAAAATACAATTCCCTCCCTGACTCAATCCAGAGTCCAAGGAAGTCCATTGATTACATCAACATCCATAATCTATCATGTGTCTTGCACACTCATGAAAACTTGTCAATAGCATCTGCCGATAAATATATATCAAATAACACTAAGTCACAACACATCATCATCATCATGTATAATCCATAATCGAAACGAAATCACAATGTCCCATAATCGGATCACTTGCACACAAGTGTCCTCAAAGAATAATTCAATAAAAGTGTGTTCGGTAGAGCGGGATGTTATAACTTCATGAGGCTTTCTGAGATAATTAATTCTAGGGTGACTTTCATAGTTTCTTTTTTTCTTAGCATAATATTTGCAGTTTATAGCTTTGTGCCCAAAATTGTTACAAGAATAACATGAACCAAGAAATATAGTGCGATACCTGGGAGATATTTTGAATGGTTTTGTTCCTCTATAGTTTTTTTCTTGATTTCTTTCCATGGATGGATGTTCATTCTAAAACCTAGGTCTTCTAGGCATTGCCATCCTTCTGTAATCTTCTTCCTAATCATTCTCATGAGCAGGCTTGCATTCTTCCTTCTTGGTGAATCCTCTGGTGACTTTTGCATAAGTCTTTTCCTCTTCTTCCTCATCTGTAGTCAAGAGATCGAACCCTTCTCTTTATGTGTTTGGTTGTATCCCAATCCAGACTTGTCATGATACATCCTTTGAGTTCTAACAATTTCATCCAGTATTTTGGTGTTGTTTTGCTGCATATCTCTTTTCTAGATTTCCTTCCTTAGCGAAACTATTTCAGTTTCTAAGTCTCTTTCTCCTTTTATTTTTCTTCCAACCTGCTTTTGAGTATCTCTTCAATCCCTCTAGCTTCTTCAACTTGTACTTTCATATTCACAATCATTTGTTGATCCTTTTCAGAGTTAGGATTTTGAGAATCCTCCTTTAGCATAAGTGATTCTCTCTTGAGTAATTTTTTTTTCTTTCTCTCTCTTTTTATCTCTTATAAAGCACTGATTAGGTTCTCCTCTGATATCAAATTCACCTTCTTCTTCATAATCATCTTCATCGTTTTCATAAGCCATATAGAGTACATTTCCCGAGTCATTGTCGTTATCATCGTCCTCATCGGATGATGAACTATCCTCCTTTGAGTAGAGACATTTCTTGAAGAATTTATTTTTATTTCTTCTCTTGTCTCCCTTTTGATAATTCTTTTCTTTCTTAGGAACTTCTTCTTCATCATTCTCTTTGTTATTAGAATATGGAAATTTATTAGAAAAATGACCAATTTTACCACAATTAAAACATTTAAAAGGAAGATTACCTTTGTACTTTCCATATCCTTTCTTTAAATTTCTAATGAAGTTGGCCATCTCTTCATATTCATCATAATCACCGCTTCCAATACAATCTATCTTTGGATTTTGCTTATTTTTCTTGGTCCTTTTGGATGCCTTGAATGTTGCTTCCTTCCTAGTTGGATTATCCTTCACTGTCCTCATTTCATAGGCTATGAGTATCCCATGTAGCTCACCCATCCTCAATGCGGAAAGATCTACTCTTTCTTCTAGGGATGATATTTTAGGATCAAATATCATTGGAAGAGACCTCGGTACCTTTTGGACAACTATTGATTCTTTAATTTATTCTCCCAATCCTTTAATTGAATTTACTATTTCATCAACTCATAGAAAGTAAGTTGCAATATCTTCATCTTCCTTCATCTTCAGTTCTTCAAACTTTCCTCTATAGGCTTGAAGCTTGGCCCCCTTTACTTTAGAATCTCCTTCGTGAATATTTTGAAGTTTTTCTAAAAAATCCTTAGTCATATTATAGTGCATAACTTTGACATATACTGAGTAATCTAGGCCATTCAAAATATACTGAGTAATATAGGCACTGAGCTTCTTTCCATCTCTATCTATTGGAGGAGTGTTAGGTGTTGTGTATCCATCTACTACTACTTGTCAGATATAAAATCCATGTGCTTGTATATATGTTTTCATCCTTCTACTCCATAAAGCATAGTTTTTCCCATCAAAGTGTGGTACTCCAATCTTAGCATACTCCATGATCTTCCTTCCAGTGATTAAAATGTTTTCTGAAGGACCTGCTCTGATACCAATTGTTGGAATACCGAGATGGGGGTGAATCGGTATTCAACAATATTTTACCACTTTTAATCAGAACATGTAATCATTAAATTTATCAACAATATATCATGAGCAGTATCAATCAACAACACATAACAAATAACCACAAATACAAAGTACAACAGAATTTATGTGGAAACCAAAATGGGAGAAAACCATGAAATACTTTCTTATATGTCAAATATTACATTCATAGGAAGCACCAACTTCCAAATTCTCCAGCACCAACTGGAAGGAGGCACCAACGCCCTGATTTATAGGCTATGATTTACAGGCTCCAACCTTAAGGAATCTCCAACTCCATGAGTTCATTGACACCAACCGAAAGGAGGCTACAACCCCCTTTCCTTACCCCGTATTGTTGCCCTGAAATATAAGTGTAGACTCAAACTGTCACTACCATTGATAAACTTGTAACATCCACTATCACCGGTACATCAACCTGTCACTGTCACTATCACATCAACCTATAAGTGCTAGTCAACTAATCATCCAACCTATCACTTTCCATGTCACCATATCTATCACTGTCTTTGCAACTGATATACCATCATCAACCAACTATAACCATATCTACTCACATGGATACCAAAACCATCACCATACCATGTACATAAACCATTTACCATAACCTATACCATAACATGTACCTCAACCATATACCATATCACTCATGATATGTCTCAATCATTCCATACACCATATACCAAAGATATAATCCAATGTATCCAATATATGATTCAAGCATATACCATATAGTAAACCATATACCAAGTATACAAGATGTGCCAATGTCTCAAATATATGCCTCAAGTATGCACGATAACAACCACAATGATATACCAAGTATTTGCCTCAAATATATGCTAATATCACAAAGATGTGCCTCTAGCAATGAACCATAACAACCATACACAATGTACCTAGGATGTGTTTCAAGAATGTATCAATATCACCAAGACATGAACCTCATCCATATGAAACCATGTACCAAAAAGGGCCTCCAAGACATGCCTTAAGCATGTTCCATACCATCCATGATACATGCCTCAAACAAACACATAAAAGATATAACTTTACTCATGAAGAAGAATTGATACATATAATCTCAGACTCTGTAACCACCCTGTTGTATCATCATACCTTGTCGCATCTTGAACCAAGCATCCTTCTTCAAATATAGCTTAGCCTCGTTGGACAAATGTCAATTATCACACGGGGCCTCGTGTGACAGGCACTAAACAACCCGCGGGGGTGCCTCATGAGACACTAGTATCTTGACCAATACCAATCTATGAAATTTATCTATCCTGTTCAACATTTGATTAGAAATCCATCCCCGATTCTCCTTCATATATGGTTTTGATTTGTTCTTTGATATATTTCTCATGGAAATATATTTCAAAGAAATTGTTGTTTGGAGTTGCTTTTATCCCATTATGATTATTCTATTTTTTCTCATGTTGATGTTTGGATTGGTCACAATCCCAACAAAAAACTCACTACGATAAAATCCCCCTACATTTTTATAGAGGTGGTACTCCTCTATCATATTCTGAAGATATGCCTTGATATTCTTGGATTGGGTTGTCAAATGGGAGAATGCTAGACAAAAAACCCCAAGTATTTATTGCTTTATTTTATATATGAAATGGTTCTTAATAACCATATTTATTCTTGAATGGACCAAGCAACTTCTTAACAATAAAATATGAATAAAAGCTTCAACATAAAAATAAATAAATGCTCAGATTCATTATTACAACCCTATGAAATGCATGCATACAGAAGATGCAACCATACCTTCTTGCAAGAAAAAGAATGAAACGATCTTTGATAATTTCAGATAACTTTAAAAGAGTATTGCATTTAAAACATAATAAAATATGATATATGCACTTCAAAAATCTCATGCCCATACACTCAAAGTTTGAGAAATCATTGAAATTACATCCCCAAAGTAGTTCTCTATGAAGTTTCATAAAATATATTCAACAATACAAATCATTTCAACAAACCAATTCACTGATGCTCATAAATAAAGATTTTCAAATGCAAGGACTAAACCTCCATGAATCATTTATACAATCTTGGATTACATTTATCAGTCACACATATGGTTGTAAAATACTCCATTATCTTTTTAGATAAAGAGTCTTAGAAGAATACAAAAAAAAACTCAAAAATCTCAACCTTATGTTCAGTTTTGAAATACAAGCATAAGGCCTTGAGAAAATAGTATAGAATAAGAAGAAGCAAGAAAAATGGATATCTTTGTTTATTGATCAGAGACTTGGCTACATGTTGATGGCTGAATTTTTTTTATTTTGATCTTTTGATTTCCCTCTGACCTTTTCTTTGACAGTGCTCTATCTCTTTTAAAATCTGCGTCCAATGCTTCTTGAAGTAGTTAGGGTTTTGGTCTTTCCAAGAACTTCCACTCAATTTTATTCTTAGAGTAACCAATTTAATTAATGTTTTATTGAACTCTCATTAATGATTTTATGTCATTAAAATGTGTGCCTTGAAGTGGGCCCCATTTCATCTTTAATAAAGGACATTTAATAAACTTTTATTTTCCAATTTTTAAACTGGATGCCTTTCAAAAAGTGGACTATGTTTTAAATTTTTGAGCATGATATTTGATTTATCATCCATATGAACCATCATAGAAGTAATATTCATCATTCCAAATTTCCAACAAGTCCTCTTGAAAAAACAAATTCATTCTGTATCTCAAGTTATATCCTTGGAAAGTTGAGGTTCCAAGCAGATTTGCCAGCAGGTCATGCAAACATAGTTGATTGTTATTTTAATTTCTATGAAAATTATGGCCAAATTCATCCCTCAAAACCTATTCCATCATCTTCTGCATCAAATTATCTTTTCAAGGAGGTATAGTTTTCCACGAACAGAGGTCGGGAACTCAATATATGAGCTCGATAAGTCGGAGACTCGGCCACCATCCATCAAATTCATGGATCATTCTCATCCATTGATTTTAATTCCTCCTATTTAAATCAAATCCCACATGAATTTTGGAGATAAAGAGTTTAGTATTTATAATGATTATTCATCCTTTGCATCCATGTGTGAAATAAAGGAATTATGAAATACTTGGTGAATTTCTCGTGTATTAGGAAATTACATGACTTAGTAATAAATTTGATGGTCCACTTTCTCAATCATTGCCAAGTCAACATCCATGTCATCACCTACTCAACACTTATTCATTTCCCAGACAACACCTAATCAACATGCATGTCATCTTCATATGTCTCACTGTCATAAGTTGTCATAGGATCACATGTGTCATGCTGTCACATGTTGCCATGTGTCATAGTGTCATTAGTTGCCACATGTCATAGTTGGATAGGGTGCCAATGAAAGGAAACAAAACTTAGTAAATATGTTAAGGGGGGGAATGGGAGGACAGGAAGAGAGAGGGGTATGGTGGTTCGATGGAGATTCGTTGGGGTAGAGGAGAAAGGCAGGGGCATCCAAACCCACAGAGGAGTGATGACGTAGGAGAGAGGAGCGGATGTAGAGGAGGTCAAAAGGATGGAAGGATAAGGAGGGTGCATCTGAACCCACAGAGAAGAGAGGTAGTATAGAGAGGGGGAAGGGAAAATGAAAAAAACACTAAGTAAAGTGGATCAGTAGGACATGTGAGGGGTGGACGGAAGTGAGGGGGAAGGGGATAAGCAAAAAAAATTATAAGTGTGGTAGAGTAAAAGAGAGGAGGGAGAGTATAAGAGAGGAGAGTTCTTGAAATAGAATAAGTATAGAGAATAAGAGAGGAGATTTAAGATAGTATAAGAGAGGAGGAAGAGTATTTGAGGGGAGATTTCTTGAAATAAACTAAGTATCATATAAGAGAGTATAAGAGTTAAGACAGTGTAAGAGAGGCGAGTCTTGAAATAGAAAATAGACTAAGTATAGTACTAAGTATAAGAGAGAATAATCTTATGAGATGAGGAGAGTACTTAGTCAAAAATTCAGAAATGGAGAGGAAAAAGGAACACACCACTTATAAAAATTATTCTTGCAATTTTGCAATCTCTTTGTCAAACTTCTGGATAAAATTGTGATTGTCTTGGGCATACAGACTCATATTTTGATTATGAAAAATGCATTATTAAGATGAAATGAAGGGCTACACCATGAGCTAATGAGAATGCACAAATTCCTTCTTCTAATTATAATTTTTTTTCAATTCCAAAGAGAGGAAAATTTAGGTGACCAAATTTTTAATAAACACCTCCATAGTAGTAATATCCTCTTCTTGCCTCATAAAATTGAATCATTTTAATATTTGGAATTAATAATAATCTTTCTTGGTAAGGAGAAATTCATACTTTGGTGAAAGATATCAAATGTAATTTCTGACATTGAAATGTTTGGTGTTTTCAAATGTACAAGGGACGTATTCATGGCATTGACTCTAGAAGGTTTGAGTGTTTGTGGAATGTTTCACGTGAATGAATTGAAAATTTGTTTTTGTTGTGCATTTCCATTAACATGTGTTGTTAGATTAGCGGAAAAAAATAATTGTTTCACTAGATGAAAGGGAAAATTTAAATGTGTCAATTGGATCAGAGAATTTTGTTGCAAAGTATTCACTTGATTATCAATTTTCATGACCTTGCTTGTTTTTCTTTCCAAAATGCGAACTTTTCCTTGGGAATCTTTCTATTGGGCCTTATTTCGAATGGTTAACCTATCTCACCCAACTTTATGCCCTGATTTTTCACTGAAAATGATTTTTCTAAGGATGTTCATGATTTATACCGTGTTGTTGGGATTACAAAATTATCTTTCAAGTTGATTCTTCTTTCAATGGATGACATATTTTTCTTTTGATTTTTATTTCAGTGTAGTTTATTTACTTAATTTATTCTTATCTGTACATAATTTTACTTCCTTCTTTTCTTAATTTTTAAATCATGGTAGTGGTGTTATTCTCTTATCCCATCAGGCATGAATAATAAAATCATTGGAATGATTAGAATTGATAATGAAAAGGGAAACAAATGCATTTGTGAAAATATCAATGCAATTTATGAGTATGAAAATCCTGTATTTTCAAAATCTTATTTCACTAAGACCTTATTTTTGGCAGTAAACTTAAAGGGCGTGAATTTTTGAATTATGATCTGAATCTTAGGGGGGAATATAGTCTAAGTTCAGATGTAAAAAGCCATAAATCCATATAAGTTTCAAAGGGAGCATGATGAACATGTAATAAATGGAGTTAGTTGTTCAAAGTTGACTTCTTCAATAAGACACCTTATAAAAAGGAAATAGGAAGAGAGTTTAGATCGGGAAGAAGAGGTCCCAAAATTGGCCTCATTGTATGTAATGGTTATTCTTAATGGAATCCTTCTTCTCCAACTCTTTATCTCTTTCTCATATTTTTGTGGTGTATTCAGCTCATGGGTTTTCATTAATGTTATTATTATTAATTTCATGGAAAATTTGTATTTTTTCTCTCCTCCTCTCTTGTCATCAAGCCTTCTACATCTCAACCCTTAAGATCTGGATCAATGGTATCAAAGAAAGGTTAGTGCTCCATGGGAACAAGGGTTTGAAGCATGTTTTGGGTTCAAATATTTGTAGCAAGAACCATCCTCCTTTTGGTACTCTTGGAATCCATTTGTTGGGCCATACATTGTAAGCATTACAGTTGGTCCACATGCACTACAGGGTTTGTCTGCCCTAGGATCTTCACTCACCATTGCAGGAGAATTCATACATGGATTTATTACATCCATTGATCTGCATCATTTGCAGGGTTTCTATGTTGTCCCCGGAGGTTTTGTGACCTCTACAATATTCCATACTTCTCTACAAACCCTTGGCATTCTTTGTACAACCACCATAGAAGCATAATCTTGGATGGAATGCAAGACAATCCTATTCTACAAAATTTACAGAGATGTTTTGACCTCCAAACAATGTTTTAGAGGCTCTATCATACCTCATCGAAAAAAAAAATTGTCAGCTCAAATGGGTATTTCACGTAATTTCATTTTGTTTCCTGGTTTGAGAGATCTCACTCATTGAATAGTTGCATGTCTTTGTTTCAAGACGACCATGCATACTTGGAACTTCAGAAAGATTTTTCTCACTCCGCGGGACACCTCAGAAAAAATTCCATAGATCATCGAAAAAAATTTCCCATCATCTCAAATGGGTGTTTCACAGAATTTCGTTTCGTTTCTTAGTTTGAGAGATATCACTCATTGAGGATCTGGATATCTTTGTCCGAAGACAACCACGGGTACCTGACACTTCATCAAGAATTTTCTCACTCCATGGGTCACCTCAGAACAAATTCCATATACTAATGGGAAATATCTCTTCAGTAGCTCAAATGGGTCTTTGACGAAATTGGATTTCATCACTTGTAGCAGAAGTTTTGAATAAAATTGCAAACGGATGTTCATAACCCCCAAAGTCACGATTTTTCCATATTATTTTTCTAATTTGGGGATTTTATTAAAATTTCTTTATTTTTCTACCCATTTATAATGCCATTTTCAACCAGGTTATGGGTCAACCACAAACCCACGGTTATGGGTCAACCACACAAAACCCTTCTCTATGTTGGCCATTGGCACATTGTAATCATACTGGTACAATAATGGGGTTTCTCTTTTTGGTATGGATGAAATGATGGGGACGATCATTTTCTAAGGGGGGAGGATTGATTTGAATCCTAGGGGAGCATATAGTCTAAGTTCGGATATAAAAATCCATAAATCCATATAAGTGTAAAAGGGAGCATGATGAAAATATAATAAATGGAGTTAGTTGTTCAAAGTTTACTTCTTCAAGAAGACACCTTATAAAAAAGGCAATAGGAAGAGAGTTTAGATTGGGAAGGAGAGGTCCCAAAATTGGCCTCATTGCATGTAATGGTTATTCTTAATGGAATCCTTCTTCTCCAACTCTTTCACTCTTTTTCATATTTTTGTGGTCTATTCAACTCATGGATTTTCATCAATGTTCTTGTGATTAATTTCATGGCAGATTTTTATGTTTTCTCTCCTCCTCTCTCAGCATCAAGCCTTTTAGATCTCATCCCTCAAGATATGGAAAAAAAATCATTCAATTGTTTTATCCTTGAGCATTTCAAAAATTCGAATTGTTGTCACCATGAAAGGTTCAAATTTATTGGAATAAGAAGTTTGATTTTATATTAGTTTGCTTGATCATTGTTCCTCGTAATCTTGTTGATTTTGATTTCGAGATTATGTACTTGGTCCTACAAATCATTCTTGTTGGGTTTTAGTTTGCGTGGAAAGTTTATCTAGTGAAACTTGTTCCCTTATTTTAATTTCTGGAGTTGTATTGTAAATGCTTTTGTACATATTATTGATTCTCTACCGCTTTCCTAGATTTATCCCTTCTTGCTATGTTCTTTGCTTATTTTTCAGTTTGATTTTATTTTACTTGAATAACTGACATTTTCATGTTGTTTGGATTTATTTTAGTTGGTTTTATTTTCTTTTCTTTTTCATGATTTGGTTTTAGTTTCAGTAATAGATTTCCAATTGTACATATTGCCTTCATATTTTAATTTGAATGTTGATATTCCCTGAGATGATTTGACTCCTTCATCTGGCGTGAGGATTAATATTTAAGTTTGAGTGCAGGGTAGGTCCAAATCTAGTCATACACTAAAGAAATTCTTACAACTCTTAGAATTCATAGGCTTCTCTATCTCAAAAAAAAAAACCTTCATGAAGTTCTTAGTTGTGGATAATGATTGATAGTTTTGGTGGAACATGTGAGCTTACTAACCATACCATGATAATCCATAAGTAGAGGAAAGTGTCTGTATGTTGTTTTGTTTAAGCTCCATCCATCTCACATTAATAAGTTGGAGACTACTATGGTGGTTCTTGGGGAGACAAGTGGGTTAAACTTAAATACATAGCATCTACTTAGAAAATTAAAGAAACTCTTGTATCACCCCGCAACCTTCACACCCTAATTGCATATGCAATACTTATACAAAAAATATAAAAGGGTGAGAATAATGTAAAAAATAAAGGAAGTTGAAATCATTGTAAATAATGTAGGAAGTACAAGTAAACTCGTCAGCGCTATGGATCCTCGCTGGCAGCAAGGATATGTTTGTATGGTACTGAGGCAACTTCATCGAGGCTATGGATGTTTTCTTGCAACGAAACAATTTCGGGAAAAGAGAGATGAGGAACAGAGTTATGTAGATGTATACTAGTTATAAAAAGTGAAAAAACATGATTGAACCAAATCTAATCAAGAGTTTGTAATGAGTTAAATAAATTACCTTGCTAATTGGCTCTTTGAAAAGGGTATGTTAGATAGAAAGTACTTGAAATCTTGGGTTATATATTTTAAAAATTTGGCATCATTGTGGTACACCTAAACGTTGGAAAGTTTCTTTCAAATTATGAGCTTATCCTTAACATTCAGATCAGAAGTAAAGGCCCTAGAGTTCTATTGATGAATATAAGTAGTTCTTCTAGTGTGTTGTTATTTGTTATGGCCACAACAAACCCCCTTTTATTTTTCTTATCAAAGAAAAATGAAAGGCCCCCCTGTTGAGGGACCAAATTCGCCCGACAAAAACAAGGGGTACTCCCCAGTATAAGGTCCCAATTACCTAATTAGACTATACACTGTTTGGTTTAGGAGTCCCATACGAAATTTGGCCCGACTGCCATTATTGCTAACTTTGATTTTGTTACCGATTAAGGTCTAGTTGTTGAGGAAAAGATATGAAATGATCTTACTCAAGCATTTTCAGATTCTTCTTGGCTAGAGAAAAATAGACGAGAATATCACCCTATGTTTATAACCATCAAAATTAATATCCTAACTCACAAGTATTGATTACAAGTGCTTAGGTAGTCTTTTTATGAATAAAAGCTTGCTGAAAAACTCAATGTTTATACGATTTTTTGAATATAATGGTTGCTTAAATAAATGTAGAGACAGAAGTAAAAACACCAAGTCGATAATCAAGACAGATGAGACATAAAGCAATCCTTTATTTCATTCCAATTCATCAAAGAGTCTTTCTCTTTACAAAATTTCGTGAAGAAGATTTGGAACAAAGTCAAACTTAGACATCCCCGATGAAACATACAAAAGGACCTCTGACAGAAAATCAAAAACTGAAATCTAAAAGTTGGATCAGCTTGCCACAGATTGTTTCCCACTCAACTCTGCACAATAGCCTTTTTCATGCATGAAAAACAGACAAATCTATACAGACTATGAAAGATAGATCAACACCTCTGAAAAACAAGTGTCTGAAAGGTGTAATTCAACCCCGAATCTTGTTGTCTACAATAAGACCTTGTTAACATAAAAAAGAACTAGGCCTTGAATAAATTAAGGAATGAATGAAAACTGAACTATCTCAACACAAAATCAAAGAGCAAACCTTAGTGTGCTTCTCCTTCTATCCCCCCTTGTTCCTCCCTTTCATTTTTCCTTTAGGAAAATTAGAATTGGTTGAAGTAGTTGAACTAACTCATTAGTTAAGTTAACTAAAAAATCAACCAACTTTTTAGTTAGGGGGAAAAGTAATAAATCATAATAAGGGTTTTAAATAAATAATAACTAGTAGGTGGGACCCCTTGTGACTCCCATTTATCTCTTAACAATCATAACATAACTAGTTAATTAAAAAAGAACATCTCTCCTTGTGACTCCATCATCACATGCATGTTTGAAAAACTATCTCATTGATATTTGACATTATTTTAAAAAATACATTACTCATATATCCCAAAAAAACATGTTGTCCAAAACTCTTGAAGTCATCTGTCATCAACAATAAATAAAATAAAACTCAAAATCCATATTTTCCACTCTGAGATGCAATATTTCCCTTGTTGTTGTTGTCACCTTTTGATCTCTCTAAATTTGCCTTTGGTTGTGTTGATCCTTTAGGCATAATCTCGATGATCACATGAGAACAATCATCCCTCAAATGCATCAGGGAGGACACAGATTTATCAGAGCCATTAGAGGGTGAGGAAGGGGCAGGACTGGCTTTTCCTTTGTCAGGGGCATGGTGGGCTCCAATTTTCAACCTTTTCCTAGAATGGGAGGATTGAACTGGTGAGTGGACAAGGGCAACTTGGACAATCTAATTGTTAGGAAGGGGAGCAGGTAAAGACAAATTGGTCCAGTCATGATGTTGGGATAATACTAGGTGGACAATAACTTGCCATCTGTCATTTTCGGGAACCTCAAGTTGCAATGAGACATAAGGGAGCACGAGAATACCATGGGCTTGTGGATCTTGGAAGCGAGGCATTTCAGGCCTTAGTTGGACCACTCCTTGCCCAATCCAATTGAAAAACCCAACTTGAAATAGCTTGCCTAACTCTTGTGAGTCATCATCAAAGTGTATGGATAATCTTGGCATTCTTGGGCCTCTGTTCCAATTACCTTTCCCTCAGTTGCCTCTGCCATGGCTACCTCATATGAAAAAATCTCATTCTTGTATGCACGATTGATTAGAAAAAAAATTTATTTAACAACCATACATGACAACTCCTTTTAAAAATATGAAATAAATGTTGGCTCAACAACATATCAGACTCATGCAATCCAATCCATACAAATTGTTTAATCATTGTCAATGAGTAGGGGGTGAAAAACGGTTATGGGATAAGCAAGGGGTTTGTATTGAGGGAAAAAGAATGTTATAATGAGGGGGAAAATGAATCATGGTTACTGCCCACAGACAACAAACAATCAATTGTAATATAAACCAAAGAACATGTCACTAAAATGCATAATTCTCTTAACTATAATTAAATTTTAGGAACAGGGAGTGAAAAATGAATATGGAAAGGTGAGGGGATTGTAATTAGCAAAAAGTGAAATAATGGTAGGGAGGAGAGTGGATACTATTCATAAAATTAATTAAGTAATCCATAAAACCATTTTATATCAAACGCAAAAGATCCCACACCAACCAAATAATCATTGTGATCAATTAAACAACTACTGTGCATAAATCAATCAATTTTGTGTAATAACTTGATCGTTGTTTGCAATTAAATCCTTAACACAGTGTCATCAGAACATGACAATATGTCTTCAAAAACAACTTGTAGAAGAGAGTTATGTTTCTTCTCATTTGTCCCATTTAATATTTAAAACAATTTCCAAATGAACACACAGTCATGTGTTTCCACTCTGTTCAACATCAAAACATCAACCATTGTTCATGAATTATTTCCTCAATCAAGCATAGACACAAAAACCGTGCTCGATTCCATTCCTCTAAACAATTTAATAATCAAATTGCAATGCAATCATATTGTAAAAACGACCTGTGCCCATGTATGATGGTGTAACCAATGATATCCATAACCATATGCATTGGACAACCAAGTCACGACTATCACGATTTTAAAATTGCAATACTCCCGATTGACAATTAAAACACACAACAACAACAACCATCAATTCAACTTATTACAATATAAGAGACATCGACTAGGTGTCCAATCCCATTTCTCAAATCAACCAATTTAAACCATGTAGAATCAAATGTTATAATAACAATGTAGTGACTAGATGTTGATAATCAAAACCATCGTCGATGATACTCCACCAACCCAAAACAATCAACAATATACCGACTAGATCCATTTATTAAAAATGAGTTTGGAATAATCAAAAAGGGTTGTGAGTGATCAAGTGTTCGCTCTATGGACCAACACAGGGAGAATGGAGTTGACCTTCAACAAAAAGTGAGAGACTCTCGAGACAATACAGTGAACCCACAGGCCATATCACCAATAGCTTTGTAGACAAGGTGACAATCAACAGGATAGGAGAGACTATGAACAGAGGAACAAAGGCTTCTTCTAATAACACTAAGAACACACAGGGCATAACCCTCGTGGTTTTCCCAATCAACCCGTGCAATGTTGATATAAAAATAAAGCCAGGAAATAGCAATCAACCCTAAAGAAAGCATCTTGATAGCCACCCAACCAATTTGCAGAAACCACCTTTATATGCAAACCCACGATTGGGAGAAAATGATAGCAATGACCCGTGGTGGATCCAAAATCAAATGCTGCAACCAAATACGACGAAACAAGTTTTCAAGAACTGTGTGGAAATAGACAAAAAGTTTGGACCATATGAAACCCTCCAAGCAAAACCAATAAGTATGATAGAGATCCCTCATGGCTTCTAGCACTTAGAATAATTAATGAAATTGTGACGTCAACCATTGTTACAATGAAAAACACACAAATAATCCATTCCAGATAACATCACAAGTTTACATGGTTTCCAGTCTCAAGAAAGCATAGACCCATACCTCACCAAGACAATATCTATTTCATAACTAGAGTGGGTTCATGGATGGTGAAAAAGACATACCTGTAACTAAGAAGCCTTAAAAAAATGAGCTTAGTTGAGTAGTTCTTCCCTCGCCTGAAAGTCGAAGCATAACCACAGCGAAACACAATTGAACAATATCCAAGCTAGGGTGATGGCTAGTGGGAGAGGTATGGAGTGATGTGCAGTAAATGCACATTGCCTCCATCCTCCACTCGTTCAATTCCTTAGTACACGCCATCCAACCCTTCATTAATTCATTTAGTTAATCTATGCATCGATCTTAACATCCATCACTTGTCAAATGCACCACCCTATATCACATTAACCATTGCCAACCACACCATGACGCATATCACATGTGTCTCCATATAACTCAATAAATTGTGTAGCACTAACCCTGTTAGCTAGGACTAACAACAATCCTTAAATTTTAATGCATGTAGTGTAGCATAGTTTAATTTCTTCCTTAGCTTTTTTCCATATGGCTCTTTTCACTTGCTCTTATTTCATATTACTAACATGTGTCTTGTGCAAGTGCAACATGTAACAGATCATAGCGCTAAATAGCAAAGTGATAATAGTGGATACAGGCCATTCACGCAATATGGAATTTAGAGCTTAGAGAAATTAGAACAACACATAATACACATTTTCCATCTGTTATTATGTCGCAAATAAAACCAAGAAATCAACAATCATGTAGAAACCTGCAAGAAGTGTCGAACAATAGCATAAACATCAAATAAGAACTAGATCTGATCTCCCAATCTACAAGGGGATCCCACCTACTAGTATTATATATATCATTAGCTTATAATAATAGGCCTTAGCAACACTTTGCGGGTAAAATCCTCGTTGAAATTTTTATTGTCAACATCAGTGTACCGATGCGAGGATGGATGCAATGCATAGATGTAGATGAAGACCATGTATGTAAAGACAACTAACCTATCACTAATCTATGCTAACCTATCCTAGATAGGAGCAAGGCTAAAGTAACCGGTGAGTTATAATGCAGCCAAACCTTAAAACAACTTTAACATAGTTAGTTGTATAAAAAGATAAAGATTGGAAGCAATAGCATATATAAGTATATAATCAGATTAGTCCATATTAAAATAACATATATTGTAACAACTCACAAAACTCAAGCCATGGAAATATTCAAAGAACTACCAATACT